>JAHIAM010000422.1:0-29627 GCA_021605205.1 Aegilops longissima
TGCGGAGGCGACGGTGTCCAAACCGTCCGGCGGAGCGGCGGCCAACTTCGCTCATCACCGGCGCCACCGCGAACACGCATCGACTATTTGAAGTAATGTTCGGAAAAATAATGATTTGAGGGAATAACAGGATAGAAGGTCAGATGTGGGTCCCTCGTGTCAGCATCAAACAAAATGTGTTGGTTTAAGCCGCCTCGTCGAAGCGCAGACGTGTGGGCCAACCAGTCATAAATGGGTTTAAACAAACCTAATCGGTAGGAGTACTAGGTAGTAGTTTTTGGCGTGGATTAAGAAATTTTGGGTATGTTTTTGCTATTTTTTGTACAATAGATTCTTCCTAGGGCTGGTTGAAAGTGGTAGTTTTTTGTTAAATACTCTACATATTGTAAGTAGGAGTGAAAGTTAAGCTTTGGAAGCCAATAAGCAAGGCTAGTTACATAGTGCATATGTGTACATGATTGAAAGTAAATATCAACCATGAGTGACTAATATCTTGATGGAAAACTCGAAACTATGGAATACTAGGAAAAAATGCATGGTTGGAAATACTAGCAATGTTCATGTCCGTTGCAAGGAATCATAATTAGAATAATACTTATTCACAAACTTGGTACAAAACACCCTAATTTTGATATACATATGTCACTAGAGATATATTATGTTTCAATTAGAATATATTCCTTGGGCTGTTTTGGTGAGGTCGGGGAGGGATGTGGTTGGTTTAAGATACTAATTATGGGTTTTACGCAAATTGGTAGACAAGTGGGATGTTGGTGAGAAAAGGCAACAATTTACCTCACAGTCATTAGATGTAGATCTAATGGTCAGAAATGACGGATGACAGACACACCAGCATCACCAACTTAGTCTTGTCTAGGAGTACTAGCAAGATCCGTGCATTGCATGGAACATCAAGATGCATTTTTTATAAAACACTTGTTGTGATTGACCCTTGCGGGAGTAATCCCATGTGTAAAACTAATGATATCTCGAGAAATATGAGATAAGGTGAAGAGGAGTGGGGTGTGGTGGTGGTTGGTGGTGGACCTGGCGGAGGCATGGGGATTGGCGACGCCGGCAGCAACCACCAGGCCAGTTTGTTCAGAGGCTTCCTTTCTTAATTTCTCAACAATGAGGTTTGTTGGAGATAAGGATGAGCGAGGGAAGGCCTTGTCTGCAAATGTGGAGAGGGTGTGGGTATCTTTTAGTTTAATTTCCATCCGTCGGATATAGATCGGATGGTCTATATTGCAAGATGGCACACATACCATCATCACCAACTCGGTTTTTATAAGAGAAGAAATATAAGTATGGAGATACAAGCGTATTATCGATACTTGCTTAGTAAACTAGCATCTACATTCTATTCAACGCCTCGGCATGTGGGGCCTTAGCACAATGACTTCTCATTGTGTAAAACAAAGAGTTTCCGTCGCCCGACAAGGAGGGGGTGTGGCGGCGCTTTTGGCTTGCTCTAGTCCTAGTAGTCATACTAGGTGGTCTAAGCACGTGTAGATTTTTTTTAGCGTCTCGTGTTCGCCGTCTGCCACATTTGTTGATGAATAGCAGTAAGTTATTCACGGGGAACCCTTGTGTTGGCGTGTTTGCGAGAGAGAGAGAGAGAGAGAGAGAGATGCGTGTGTGATATGTTAGAGGCGAGGCAATGATACAGATTCTTTGTGTCTATGTGTGTGGAGGATAGAGAGACATGTACATGGGGCTTTGTGTTGTGTAACGTGGAGACACATATACATAATTAGAGAGTGAGTGTGTGAGATACACATGCGAACATGGGGAGAGATGAGGATCCAGATAAATGGGAGTTTGTGCGTGTACGTGTGTGTTTGTGCAGCGTTTGTGTGTGTGAGGAGAGTGTATATGGAGTAGAGACCATGATGATGTAAACCTAGTATAAGGGAGGGAATGGTGTGACATGTGTAGTAGCGAGATAGCAGGTGCGGCGGGGAGCATACTATTTGGAAGAGACATCAAGTGTGTGTGTGGGAGAGGGTGTGAGGCGAGAGAAAGAGAGCTAGCGATGGAGAGAGAGAGAGAGAGAGAGAGAGAGAGAGAGAGAGAGAGAGAGAGAGAGAGAGAGAGAGGGGCGAGAGGGGTCGTTTGTGTCCATAAATGGCGTATAGATAGGGAGATAATGTTGATGTTGTCAGAAATTGGCCTATGAGCGGAGGCGCAAAGGGAAGCGAGTCATCGTGTGTGTGATAGGGACTTCATGAGAGATCTAGAATAGATGGTGTGAAGAGAACAATGTGCGACATCGAGAACGATTATACATTAGGGAGCTATGCAAAGAGTCACGACATATATGTATCTGAGGGAAGGAGGTGGGGCGGGACTGCATGTGGGAGAGATAGAAAGAGGATAGTGGTGCACAAGGAGACAAAGTGTGCTTGTTTGCAGTGGGGGTGGTGTGTGAGGTGAGTCTTGAGAACCACATAACTAGGGAGATAGGCGTTTGGGGCGGCGTTTTGTGTGTATGGGAAATATACACTCTACATAGTGCATGTGCTTGGGTAAGAGAGAAGCGGGAGACCTAGAGAGTGAGGAAGAGAAGTGTGCATGCCGAGAGACAAAGTGATAGAGACCTATGTTGGGGTCGGACTTTACAAGAGAGAGGGGTGTTAATGTGCTCGTGTGTTGGTGTTTGGGGGAGAGGCGACTTCTCTATGTGTGTGTGTGGTGGTGGTGGTGGGGGTGACTTGGATAAACAGTGAGGTGTCTATATTTGAGGACTTTAGCATAATTCAGATATTGTGCACTCATGGTTGATCAATTTGTTTCACAGTTTGTACTATGAGATAATGATGCTTTTGAACATCGTGATATACCTTGATGTACCAGAATTACAAACCTAAGATTGGAATTTTGGAATTCGACTCCATCATTAGCTTTGTAATTCATTTTAACGGAGGTACATTTTTAAGCCGGATTTCATGATTTCAAATTCATATATCAAACCTAGAGATATACACATACGGGCATGTTCAAACTTTATAATCATTCACTTTATTCATACACATACAAATTTTGCTTTTTCATCATATTTAGGATAAACACATTTGGAATTTCATTTGAATTGAACCGTATGATGGTATTTGCTTGTAGTAGCTCAATGATCCATATTTGAATTGAATGTACAATCTAAGTTTGAGTTGGAACATTGATTTTCAAAACTTGCACATTTTTGCGTGTAAAACAAACAAATTGTCGACGTCTGCGAGAAGCAGAATACTTATAATTTTAGGCCAAAAGCTTTCAAACTTCCGCTCACATCGAAATATCACGCGCCCGAAAGTTTAGCCCTGTGATATTCCTGTTTACCCCTGCCACATGAATGGAAAAGGGTTGCTTTGGTAACTCCATTGTTTTGAGTTCCCCTCTTTGCTAACATTCTTCCCAGAGCACCTCCCGAGCCCCCCCCAACCACGGCAAGCCACGAATCTAGTCCTCCGCCGTAGTGGTGGACCTCACACCCGCTGGATCTACCTTCCGCACCTTGGAACCCCCAACTGCCAACTCACCACTTCACGGGCCGCTTCAGTGGCTGGCTTGTCCACCTCTCCAAATCTCCTTGACCGCCATCATGGTCCACCACACGGATCTGCTTAACGGCGCCCTCGTCCACCACAGCGTAGGCCCTTCATGACTCCCTCATCCGCCCCTTGCTGGCCCTTCATACAAGCCCTCGCCAGCAGCAGATCCGCCTCACTGAAAGCAACCTGCAGCCACGCCCGAAGCCTTAAATCCTTGCACGGACCCGCTCCACGGATGCCATATTCAACTCCACCGGCCAGCTTTACCAGCGCCACAGCCTCATCAGGTTATTTCGATTTGTACTCCTTTGGTTTTCTCTTTATCGTGCAACTGTTCACTTACCATAGATGAGCTTTCTTGTATGTGGCAGGCGCGCAACCGTAACCGGAGCCGCTTGACGGCGTGACCGTGACCCAAACTCAACATAACACGAGCACCATCGATGATCCTTAGCTATCAAGTATGACAAAGATACCCATACGCTGCGAGAATCAGGTACTATTATCCAACGGCCGGTGCCTCGTTCACTTTCCTAGCATAAGCACACTTTGAATTTCTTGAAATCATTCAGTTTTTCATGAGATGCGTTATTCGCTTGCACTGTAGGGCCATACTTACGGCAGTGAACATGTTACATGTGCTAAATTATATACCAGTGCATATAGTTAATATGCTTTAGTTTTGTTACGATGCCACTGTTGGTTCCATCAGGACTGCTTAATATTCTCTATGTAGTACGCATCAGCAAACTAGCATGTGGTTCGCTGCTTTTTGTTTGTTTTACCCTACATTTTAGGTTGCTAGCTATTACATCACTGCTCGAGCCTCACATTCATTACTTGTTTGTGTGTTCTTGATCTTCCCAAGTTGCATGACTAATTTGATGCTTCTATTAATTATGGAGCTGCCAACCCCATCAAGAAAATGTTTGTTCTTTTGGGGCTGGCACCTTGAACAAGCATAAAAATAGAGGGAAGAGATATATTGTCATGTATGCACACCCTTCTTTCATTAGTTTAGATGAACCATTGATGATCAATTCGGACCAGTGCATGCGATTAAAATTAATTTTACCTAAATAGATGATCTGAATAAACTACAACAACTAGATTTGCAACCACGGGATGGTGGCGATATCTTCAAAGAACATTGCAACAGCATCTAGGATTCACAACAACATATGGTAAGCCAGTGTGTTTTAGTACATGTGAAATGTAATGAGAGTGGGCTGCTTTCTTGGCTTGTGCCCTCAACGTGTAATCCTACCGAATTACAAATAGTTCGGTTGTGTGCTTTGTTGTATTTCTTGATTGAATGCTAGTTTGTTGTTCGCTATACCGAGTTGGCCAATATGTCAGCGATTGCACTGATGTACTATCGTAAAGAAATGCATGCCTATTTCATTTGAGTCATAACTTTTCCTCTCAACTTCATCACAAGACTATCTTCGTAGTTTATATGAGGCCACACATTAAGTGCTTTCTCAGATTATTTCAAGCTGCTTAGATGCCTTGGCAACAAATATAGCGGTTGTACACTCCCTTTCAACTAGGGGTGTCAACTGGGTCCCGTTTAATCCCGATTAAAGTCTACTAGTGGTATGATAGTTCAAAAGAGTTTTTGTTTTTTGTGGAAAATGAACTAGGGAGGTAGCAAAAACTAACTAGATGGGACTGGTGGATGTCGTTTATTTGCCACTTACATCCCTAGTTTCATCTTACCATTTTAATTTCTTTTCAGGTGATCTTGCTTGAACCATTTAAATATAGTTTGCCATGCTCGGTAATAAATCGTCCGTCGTTTACCATGTAAGCTTCTTTATGGATAAATCGATAACTATCTCTTACTTATGTCCAGTGAAACCTTTCAGGATGCCGTTCACACTAGGACACAATGTACAACCCAGAATCTATTTGTGGAAGCGATTGCACCATCCATGTTACCGGATGGTAGCGATTCGGAAGCAACACCCGGGAAGCGTCAAAACACCAGATATTATAGTGCTTGAGGCTCTACTAGAGGAGAAAGAGATGGTGTGGCTGCCATGAATGAGGTAATCTTTATCTTGAGGCTGGAAATTACGGAATTAGCAACCGCATTATGCAAGCAACCCAAGAATTGGAGGAAGTAAGAATGTTGCGTGCGAAGGCGGAGGAGGTCCTGTTTACGCTATCTGAATAGAAGGTAATCCAGTTCTTCTTTAGATACCAGTTGAAATTGTCATTAGATTATTGTACTTGCATGTTGTGTCATGTCTCTGAATGGATTATGTTGCAAGACCCCCTATGTTGTCCATGTGTTGTAATGATCCGAATTTTTTAGGCGAGGTAATCCTTAGTACTTGTATGATTGACATAAGGTGAACTATTTTTCGTGTGAGCATATTGTATTGGATGAAATAACTATTTGAATCGAGTGTATCGAGGAGTCCCGGATTAGGGGTGTCGGATAGCCAAACTATCACCGTTGGCGGACTCTGGACTATGAAGATACAAGATTGAAGACTTAGCCCGTGTCGGATGGGACTTTCCTTGGCGTGGAAGGCAAGCTTGGCGTCTGGATATGTAGATCTCCTACCATTGTAACCGACTACGTGTAACCCTAACCTATCCGGTGTCTATATAAACCGGAGGTTTTAGTCCGTGGGACGAACAACAATCATACCATAGGCTAGCTTCTAGGGTTTAGCCTCCTTGATCTCGTGGTAGATCTACTCTTGTACTACCCATATCATCAATATTAATCAAGCAGGGGTAGGGTATTACCTCCATCGAGAGGGCCGAACCTGGGTAAAAACATCGTGTCCCTTGTCTCCTGTTACCATCCGCCTAGGCGCATGATTGGGACCCCCTACCGAGATCCGCGGTTTTACACGACATTGGTGCTTTCATTGAGAGTTCCCTGCGTAAATGTCGCCGTTAGGAAAGATGCCTCATCCGTCTTCAAAGGCGATACTATATAAAGGCCTTAGCCCTGGTGGACTCTTGGCTGGGTGGTTTCTTATGACCGCCAGTTCGGCCCGCTTGGCGATGACTTCTCGAGTCATCGAAACCAATCTTCATGTTAATTCGGAACTTGCCGAGCAGTTAGATCGATCGAGCTCTCCTCCAAAGCGAGCTCTTGGATCACATCGCCGCCACAGGAGTCTCCACAGGCTGACGACGGATTGGGCCTAAAACCGATCTGAGAGATCAACTCTCCCAGGCTACCCATCATGTTGCTGTGGTAGAGGAGAAATCGGCGATTCTTCTTCTATCTTAAGGACTAGTTCGTCCGGTTTCCGATCCCTCCATGCGGATTCCATGAGAGGGACGGATGTCGATCAAGCCATGAACTTAAAGTCGGTGACGGGATGGATTCATTGGATAGCATTCAAAATCCAAACTTCCGAGTTCAGAAATTCCGGACCTGAGTCTTAAATTGAGCGGGGTTAGGATCCAGTTCCACCGCCCACCCAAACATTAGCGATCTATCCCGAATTGGCAAGAGCCGCTGAAGCAGTACATCATTCTTGGGCGATTCCTCCTGGTTATGGACAGGATAAAGGACTGCCGAGAGGAGGGCGCAATCCCAATTTTCTACAATAATTGCGGACAAGGAATCCTAAGCGCCATAAGTCGTCGCATGAAATTACACGCTTTTGACTTGGTGACCATAGTACAAAAGTCTTTGTGCGATGGAGGCGCTGGAAAACCGAAAGTAAATTTTGGGATAATCCGGCCCGAATACATCCCTAGTCCGAAATAAAAGGGTGCATCATTACCAAGCACAGGTTAAACCCAAAACCAAAACCCCTAAAGTGCGGAACCGTCTTGGAGGGTTGGCTAAGCGGACCTGCAAAATTCATAGCACAGGCGCCACTCCAACTCATAGCCTTTGAGCATGTTGGATACTCGGCGAGTGGCCAAAAGTGGCGAAAAGCTTCTAGCGAGAATCCCAGCCCAGCAACACCGGTCGATGTTAACAGTCTTGAGACTTTCGCATCAAATAACATGCGAAAAGAACACTCCACAACCTTGCGAAGTCTACCAAGTAGCAACAATAAATCCATGGGTGACACGGCTATTACCTTTAATGCGGTGCGAACCTAAATTCGAACAGCCGAGCACCGGCCGCATTGGTCCTCGGTCCGATAGTGGGCGGCTTTCGCCTTACTAAGGTACTCATGGATGGCGGCGGACTAAACCTCATCTATGAAAACCCTCGAATATGAAATAGTGGAACCGCATTGATGACAGCACAACCTTTAGAGGAATAATCCCTAGCGGGAAGCATGCTGCAGGGAAAAATCACCTGGGCGTAGTGTTATTTCGCCGGACAATTACAGATCGAGGAGGTCACATTTCAAGTGGCCCGTTCAGCGCGGATATCACACTTTATTAGGGCGAGAGGCATTCACAACTTTTCAAGTTATACCCCATTATGGGTACATGAAGCTTAAAATGCCGGACCTAAAGGAATCATTACTCTCGCTAGTGATCCGAACATAGCACTCTGCACGAAAACAAGACAGCCGCACTAGCCCTCGAGGCACTATCAAAGCCCTAGCAGCGAGGAACTCACTGCGATCGCTCCACGGTGAACAGGGGCGATGTGATACTTGCTAAAAGATCCAAGTCCACCTATTTTAAACCAGCGGATGAAATAGTCAAATTCCAAGTCCACCAGCGGACCCTGCAAAGCGGCCTCCATTGGGGCACAATTAAACCCTGATGTAGCGCCCTTTCACGAAATTTCTACGAAAACTAGGACATCTTTTTGGCACCCTTGGACATGCCAGGAATCCCGTCGGATGGCGAGCATAGCCTAAATATCCTAAAAGTTCAAGCCGATCAAACAGGCTCTTGGCGCTTTTCGAACCCAAGAGGCAGGCCATGGGAAGAGCTAGCCAAACTTTGGAAGCAGTTCATCGGAGATATAAAACATCCGGACGGGCTAGCAAACCTGGTGATGGTACCAAGAAGGATAAATCCTGGCGCCTATGTGTTGATTTTAAAGACCTTAATAAGGCTTGCCCAAAGGATCCCTTCCGCCTCCCTCGAATTGATCAAATTATCGGCCTTCTGATGGGACATGACTCATTGTGCTTCCTCAACGCGTACTCGGCTACCACCAAATCAAGATGGCGGAGCCAGACCAAGCTACAACAGCATTCATCACTCCATCATTTGATTCTGCTTCAACACAATGCCCTTGGGCTCAAAAACGCCGGCGCAACTTATCGGCGCATGATTCGGTCATGTCACGGCAAACCAGATCGGCAAAACAGTGGAAGCATATGTAGATGGCGTGGTCGTCAAAACCAAGCATGTCGAAACTCTAGTAGGCGATTTGAGGCTCACATTCTACAATCTTGAAAATATGACATCAAGCTCAATCCGAAAAAATCGTCTTTGGCGTTCCAGCGGAAAGCTCACAGGCTTCATTGTGTCCATTAGGAATTAAAGCAAACCCAGCCAAGATCCGAGCTCTGTCACAATTGGATATTCAAAAGACCTCAAACAAATATAAAAATTATTTGGATGTGTAGCGGCTCTAAGCCGCTTTATTTCCGTTTGGGAGAAAAGGCGTTACCCTTTACCGCCTCCTCCGCCCACGAACACTTGGTGGGACGGATGCATAACACCGGACTCGAAGAGATAAAAGCCATATTGGCAACAAATCCGGTCCTAGCGCGCCCAACATGGGCGAACCAATGCTATTATATATCACGCAACACATCAAGTTGTCGTGCGGTGCTCGTTGTCGAACAAAACCGAGCGGACACGGTTCCCTCTTCAAAGACCGGTTTATTACGTGTCCACTATCCTCCTCCATGCAAGTCCGGTACCCACATTATCAAAAGATAGCATACGCGGTGTTCATGGCATCCGGAAGCTGCGACACTACTTTCAAGAGTGTTCGATAATGGTAGCCTCGAAGTACCTCTTAGCGACATTATAAACAACCGCGGCGACGGGCGGATTGCTAAATGGGCCATAGAGCTCCTTCCATTCGACATAACCTATAAGCCACGGTGAGCTATTAAGTCCGAGTTTTGGCCGACCCGTGGCGAATGGACGGCGAACTCCCTAAAATATGGCGCATACTCCAATTGGATCATGCACTGGCGGCTCCAAAATGTTGGCGGCACTGGGGGCTGGCGTCGTCTGGCGTCCCCAACGAGACCGATCCATCGTCCTTGAGATAATGTATCGGACTCCAACAACGCGGCGAATCGAGGCCCTACGCAGCCTCCGGATGGCGATCTCCATGGGCATTAAGCGCCTAGAGGTGCGGAGGATTCGAACCTCGCGATATCTCAAATAAGCGGAGACTTTGATGCCAAAGATCCGAAAATGGCAGCACACTGCCAATGCGGTCCTAAAAATGTCGGCACAGTTCGAGAGGGCTCGAATTTCATCATATAGCCGGGATAACAACCAGCGGCGGACATATTAGCGCGCATTGATGCAAGCAGCGATACCCGTCCATGCCCAACATCTTCACAGGCGGCTGTTCAAGCCATCCGTACTATGGGAAGAGTCCGGAAATAACAATCCGGACCCAACCGCCTTGACAGGACGCGAACACTCGACACAATCGGAGGCTCGCCACCGAGATAACACCCTCCGCCCACGAAATAATGGCGGTTATCCCCGATGGGCCGGAACCATTCCTAGCCTACCTAACTAGGCGGGAACTCCCCGAGGACCAAAATGAGGCTACGCATGCATGATACGGCGATCTAAAGCCTATAAAGTCCATGAGAGAGAGCTTTATAAGAAAAGCACTACGAGGTCCTTCAAAGGTGTATCTCCGAAGAGGAAGGCGAAACCTCTAGCTGAAATTCATGCGGACTGGGTGGGCACCACTGCGCGGCAGGCCCTCTTAAGCAAGGCCTTCCGTGGGATTTTATTGTGCTTGGCGAGCGGAATCATGTGGACTTAGTCCAGCGATGCGTTGGTTGCCAGCTTTTTGCTAAGCCAAGCCACATGCCACCCACCGCCCTCAAACTATACCCATCACCTGGCGTTCGCGATGGGGGCTTGACATGGTTGGACCCCTTAAGGGAGGAACCCCACAAGCAAAAATACCTATTGGTCATGGTGGATAAATTCACCAAATGGATAGAGGCCACAGCTGTTAAAGCGGCGAATCCGGACGGTGATAGACTTCATATCGGGGGTAGTGCACCGTTACGGTGTCCCCACAGTATCATCAGCGATAGCGGCACCAACTTCCACGGCCGATGAGGTCAAATTGGTGCAAAAACATGGGCATCAAGCTCGATTACGCCTCGATCTATCACCCTCAAACCAGCGGTCCGTCCAGCGACAAGCGGTCTAATCATGGCGGCATTAAGCCAGGACTAGTCACGGTCCCTCAAGGAATCTAACACGCCTTTGGGTTGAGGAGCTTCGACTCCGTACTACTGGGGCTGCGGACCCGCGCCCGGGAATCGTACTACGGATTCACACCATTTTTATGGGCGTGCAGTGCGAACGGCGATCTTGCCTGCGACATAATTCATGACTCACCTCAGCGTGCATATGTATGAAGAAGAGAAGCCAGGCTTCGATCAGCGGAGACAGTTTGGACGCATTGGAGGAGGCCTGGCGGCGTGGCAAAAGCTTCGTTCCACATTCTATCAACAGCAGGCTCGAAGATATCAAAGCGAGGAAATGCAGGCCAAAGCTTATAACGTTGGCGAACTAGTTCTCGCCTGCCGGACAAGAAAAAGAGACAAACTCAAGCCCAAATGGGAAGGTCCCTTCATCGCCGACCAGGTCTGACCGGCGGAGCATCTGCGTCTGCGAAAGCGCATCGGATAACCGACTTCGAGCGAACCCATGGAGCGCAAGCCGTCTCTGAAGATTCTCGCCCTAAGCGCGGACTCAAGTTCGTTTCCTTCCTCCGTCCACATTTTCTATTTTGCTGTCTTTTATTTCTCTCCTTCCTCCTCCTTCCTTCTGGAGCCTTTAGAGGCTCGTTGCGCTTTGTTAGCACATATTTGATATGTCTAGCAGCTCATTATACACAGCAGCTTCTTTACGAGAAGCTTATTTTATCTGGGCTTCATGCCCAACACATGCGTCAAACTTCGCATACCTTTTATTCACCATTATATGCATCGATATGACTTAAGTTTTGGCCAAGCTGGGTTGCTGGCTCATGCCCCACCATTTCCGATTGTTCGACTAGGTGGTAAAGGAGCACCTCTGTGATTATTCTTGCCGGTCAGCGGATGTGTACCTCGGGAGGTGAAGCAGCTAGCGTTCTTAAGGAATATTTGGTCGGTGAACGAAGATGATTTTTAACTATTTACCCATCTGCCCCAGATGATTTTTGCTTTCATAGCAGTTTGACATACACTTTAGGGCATGCATCCCAGCGAAGAACCTTAGCGGAACTATTCTCCACGGAAGATGTTTCTTACTACCCATGTAATATAACATAACTAGTTGGGCACTTATGCGATACAGCAATAATGACCCTCGCCTTGTTTCCATGCATACCCGGTTCTTATATAACCACGAAGGTATTCGGACACACTCCGGACTATTGGGTCCTGAAATCGAGCGAAAAGGTCCGCTATGACAAAGCGATCTACAATCCGGCTAGAAGACATTTTTCATGTCATATTTTTACATAGTCAACTCGACTCATTGTATTCCTCCTCAATGCCATCTAATAGGCAATCTAATTTACAATCTTCTTTGGGAATACTTGGCGGCCAATTCTACTTGGCGTACACTAAACTTCTGAGGATCTCCATCCCATCAGGGCCCCAGGTCCGACCTCGGCCATGTGGTTTGGGTCAACAACCGTGTCAGCGTCTTTACCATGGCCCGAGCCTCCACTGGCGCCTTGGACAGGCCGATATCTTCCATAGTCGGAGCGCCGCCGTGCTCCTTGAAGCCGCTCTGCCAGCTCCCCAATGCCTTGAGCGAGGAGATAGATAGCCACAAGGCCTGGCGGCGCCTTTCATCACTGCGGACTCGTTAGTGCGGTAGCCATATTCGGGAAGAAGATCACCCGAGCAGGCTGGGCATCTCCTCCTCGGGGCGACACTGTGAGAAACCTACATACATGTTTATGTTAGTCGCCTTCCTCGCGAACTCTTTCAAAGTTCGCTCAAGCACTAACTGAAAATGCCGTGACAAGCCGCCAATTCTCCTTCTGGTCGGACAAGCTGAGCACGAACATCCTTTAGTTCCTCACCCGGTTAGGTGTTGGCATCTGGGAGGTTGTTTTTCTCTGCCGCACCCTCGTAAGCGCTCTCTTGACCTTTAGCTAAGCGCAAGAGCTGTTGCTTGTCCGGATCTAGTCGGCGCCATCTACAATATTTTGTCAGATTTACACACTGCGCACTTTATAAACTATTTATCTTTTGAAACATATATTACGGAGGGGCCTCTATGGCTCCCCATGGCAACTAATCGGCCTCAAGTTGGGCCTTGCACTCTTCAAGCTCTGGGACGATCGGGTACTCTATTTTGTAAGATCCTGCATAACAAATGATCCTTAAATCAATTATTCTAACTACTTTAAGTCTCGGGGACTCTTGGCATATATAATATCAAATTTCCTCATTGTATGTCCTTTACATCTTGCTCGTAGCTCTAGCTAGACCATCTTGAGTGGCGCAGTGCGCATCTCCCGAATTGAAGGCATTCAAGGCCTCTTGGGAGAAACATCGTCACGAAGAACTGTCGTGGCGCTTTGTGATTCATGGCGCTCTCCACCTCGGAGTTGGTGGCGGACAATTTGTCGGCATCCTCAGCCGGAGGGCATCCGGCCTGCGCCTCGTCTTTCGCCTCGCTTCGGACCCGACTTTGGAGCACGGCGGCGGAGGCTCGATTAGCAACCTCTCCGGACTCGGTCCGGCGGCGCTCTTTTCTGAAAAGAGCACAAGCATTAATCGCCTTCGAGGAATCAATCACAGGAATATGGTGACCGCCATATCGTTCGCGGCGGAGTTCGATCCGGACCGCACTTCTTTTTAACTTCTTGAGGCCGTCTGCCCCTTGTTGGCTAAGCCGCCGTGGGCTCGGCTTCCTGCCTCGAAGGTACCCCTGCGAAACACCATTGGTATCGGTGATCAAGAAATAAGCACGGATGGGTCATTATCGAATATTGGGACCTCGTCTCGATTACTGTGGTGGAAGTATTCGGGGTGTCGGCCGTAATGGCAGCAAAGCATTATCGATGCTAAGTTGGTGGAACACCCGTCGATCAAATCCACCTTTATATCCAAATCCTCTTGGATGTCGGATCAAGGACCGTTCGGATCCTCGGGTTGTGAGGGGGCGGTGTATCTTCTCCACAGTCGGCGCGTTCTCCTGTGAAACCATGAAATGAGATATTTAACCACGGGAACATGGATCGGACAGGCCACAAAGATGTTTGCTTACCCAGCCGAGGATTATTTGAAGAAAACTCCTTGATGGATTGGCGTAGAAATCCTCCTCCTCCCTTTATACATGGCGGACAAGATCTTCACCGGTTCGGTGACCGATCCCAGCCCTTTGCGACCATGGCGGGTGGCATCGTCCTCCCGTTGAAGTTCCACATGGGGTGGCCCCTATATTGGGCGGCTGCACTCCTCATAATGCAGATTGCCATGACTCAATCATGGTCAATCCGGCATGAGCCGATAATCTTATTCGGCTCATCAAGTAGAGGACATCCGGTCATTTTCCCTCCGAGGGCTCGAGGCGCCCGGCAAGGCGCTTCTTGAGAGGAGCATTTAAACTCCGGAAGGCCGATCCGAGCAGGATCCGGCAGCGGTTAAATCCTCCATATAAAACCATTCCGAAGGCCGGTCTTGAGCGCCTTCTTGAGTTCGGATAGATATCCGGTCCGGCGATGCGCCATAGTTCGGCTCGCCCACTTGATATATTGACCCCTCATGAGAGCAGGGTACTAGGCAGAATAATCTCTTCCACGGCGAAATGAGCCTCGGCCCAAGAACAGCTCAAAGGGCCACGAAGCCCTTGATGTGCAAAATGGAGGCAGGTGTAAGGTGGTGCAAGCTGGAGGCCGTAGAACTCAAGAGCCCCGGAGAAATGGATGGATTGGAAATCAGTCCTCTTACTAGATAAGAGATGAAGCATACCTGCTCTCCTTTAGAGGATCGGGGACACTCTCCGCTTGCTTTCCGCCCTTGTAGGTGGCGAGTCCCGCTCGAACCGGAACCATGAAGGTCGGGGAAGAAATCCCTTGGTTTGGAGTATAACTAGCTACGCTATCGAGGATGAGCATCTCTCCCAATTTCAGGCTGAGGGCTGGGGCCGAAGAAGGAGAGAGCGTCGACAGTCCATGATGGAATGGGCTTTGGTCAGAGGCGCTCCGATGAAAGCTTGCGAAGGGGGGATGGTGACTCACATCTAGATCCTCATCCCTTTTATAGGCAGCTCATTTGTGCAGCTAGGGGGGTAAGTGTAAAAATACCCTGGCTTTTCGCATTCGTTCAAACACGTGGAAGATGGCCATTATTGGGTGTAGAAGCCAAGGAGCGCAGCATTTATCGAAGCGGACACTATTACGACAAGTATATGGAATTTGGAGAAGAACCTGCCTCGCAATGCGAAGACAATCAATGCGCGGACTCATCGTCATTGAAGCCTGGTTAGGGAGCTCTTGAGGAGTCGGATTAGGGGTGTCCGGATAACGAACTATCACCGTTGGCGGACTCTGGACTATGAAGATACAAGATTGAAGACTTACGTCACGTGTCCGGATGGGACTTTCCTTGGCGTGGAAGGCAAGCTTGGCGTCTGGATATGTAGATCTCCTACCATTGTAACCGACTGTGTAACCCTAACCTATCCGGTGTCTATACAAAGCGGAGGGTTTTAGTCCGTGGGACGAACTACAATCATACCATAGGCTAGCTTCTAGGGTTTAGCCTCCTTGATCTCGTGGTAGATCTACTCTTGTACTACCCATATCATCAATATTAATCAAGCGGGAATAGGGTATTACCTCCATCGAGAGGGCGAACCTGGGTAAAAACATCGTGTCCCTTGTCTCTTGTTACCATCCGCCTAGGCATGCAGTTCGGGACCCCCTACCGAGATCCGCGGTTTTGACACCGACGGTATCAACCTCTGAATTCTAAGATCACGACATTTCTAAATCATAATCATATATAAAGGTGGAATAAATCTTTGTTGTGGTTTGGAAGAAATAAATAACAAAACATATAATTATTTGTGGATATTAGTAATCGAATACAAATTGGATTTAATTTAGTTTAGCGAGGTCCCAAGGCAAGCGTGAATACTAATTCTCCCAAGTTTTGAGCAAGCGGCTAAACACCCACTATAATTTGTGGGCTGCCCGAAGCAAGTGTTTGCGAGATGGAAATTACTGTCTACCCACGACACTTGACATCCTTATCGACCGGATTTACACTGCTGCATCGATAGGGCTAGACTAATAACTTCAATCGGGCGTGACACGACGGCCTCTGAGCCCATTCGAGACACGGTGGGGCGTAAGCGTGGTGACAAAACACATTTGATTCAAGCTCGTCCAGAAAGACATGTGTCTCTTCCTCCATTTCCCCATTCATACGGTGAGGGCAAAACAAACTCTCCTCGTTCGAAATCGATGTAGGCTAATATTTTAAATAGGGTTGGATGTGTAACTTCCATCGGACGTGACACAACCGCCCTACCTGCCGACCTCGTTCATACACCGTGGGCGCCAACCGTGGTGGAAAACACCCTCTCCTCGCCCGAAATAGTTACGGCAAATATTTGGGAGATCTGAGATTACCGTCCTATCCCCAACCGATCACGATGTCTGAAATTTAAGCGGGGATAAGTTAGTAACTTTCCCACATTTAGGAAAACACGTCCCAAAGTTCAGATCCCCCTCCCTCCATTTCCCCATTCATACACGTCGGCGGCATCACAACCTCCACCGCGGCCAGCCTCCTCCGTCCGCCACCCCATCCTCCACCTTTCGGGCCGCTACCCCTACCCGTCGTCCCACTTGCAAGAGATTTGGGCGTCTCTCATCCGGCTGGACCAGGATCCTTTCATCGCCTCCTCTTGCTTCATCGGCGCCATCGTCCACCTTGTCGTTGCCTCTCCTCGACCGCCTCGTCCCGGCAACAGGATATATCCCCGACCTGGCGTCTGCCGTCTAAAGACTTCTTCTCCCCGCCAACAGCCATCGCACCCGCAATGCCCTCAACGTATCAACATATGCCTGCACGGCGTCGCAAGAGAGGTGGTACTCTTCCATATGTGCTTAAGTTATTGATCTCCCGGAAAATAGATCGTAATTTGTTTCTTGTACTTTTCTTGTCCGTACCAAATCGTAGTGGCTAGTTGAAAGCAAACATTGGTTCTTGAAGTAGCTTTGTCGGTTTGCACCTTGAGATCCGCCATGGCACGGGCACTATACTCGTAAAGCTTATGGTTTCCCCTTTATATTCACTACCATCATCGTAGGTGCTTCGTGTTGTGCTAGCTACTTGCTCCTCAAGACCTCAACCCAAAGCTTACGTGTTGAAATATGAATCGATATGATGCTCATATCACTAAAACAGAAGAACGTTTAATTGGTCACCTAATGTTCCTATATTCGTTTGAAAAGCATGTCGCCACCCTTGGTCCAGCTAGTTCCACTTTCCTGATTTTTCTCTTGATGCTTAGGGTTTTCCCCTTTTATCTACTATACTATGATCTGCGTAGGTGCTTTCTTTCGTACTAGCATTACTCCACCCTTCAAGATAAACAACACAACACTCAGAATTGACTTACTTGTTCAAATATGATTGTGATATGATCTGGTATTAGTTAACCGACACATTTAATTGGTTAGCTAAAGGTCCCTTGAGTTTCCAAATGCATGTCGCGACATATAGAGACAACATAATTGCATTTCTTTGTCACTTGTTACTGTACTTTCTTGTCCATACCAAATCTTAGTTGTTATTTCAAAGCAAACATCGGTTGCTAACTACCCTTTATGCTGTTTGCAGCTTCAGATCTGCCATCCAACGCCACGGTCAACCTTGTACTCATCATGCTTATGTTTTCCCCATTTTATGATGACCACAATCAGCTCGTGGTTCATGTCGTAATAGCACCGCTCCACCCATCGAGCTAAACAAGCTTAGTTGTACAAATTCATATCGATATTATTGCGATATTAGTAAAGCGAGAGATGTTTAATTAGTGAGCTAAATGTTCCTACTTTAGTTTGAAATGCATGTGAGCCACATATGGAGACCGGAAAGAATAGTATTTCTCTGTGCGCTCACGGTTCATCATGGGTGGCCAACCGACATTGTATTGAAAGACTTGTAATATCTTCAATCTGCTTGCTCTTCTGCTCTTCTTTAAGATGATACTCTTCTCTTGCGGTTGTTGGTCAGGTCGAGTTATTCTCCTTAGTATATTTTGAATCTGTCGGTCGAGTCGACTTGTTCTTCTTTACTATATGTTGAAGCTATCATCTGCGAAGTGTCATCATACGGAGCTCTCATATTTTGAGTAGTAGGCCACATTATAAATGCACACAACAAATTACAGCATGCATGGCATCTTTTAAAGAATTAGGAGATAGCACAAAGGGTTTCTGAGAGGCGGTATTGGATTAGAATCACCTCTGCATTACAAAGAAAATCTCACTTGTTTTATGTTTTCATGCATATCGGATATTGAACATTATCAAAATGAATATGAGAATGGGCATGAGTGGAATATTGCGGGCGATCAGACTAACAAACTTGGCATGGTGGAGGATGGCTGTCTTATTCACCCCATCAAGGTGCTTGCTCTAACTTTGCAAAGTTGTATTGGTTACTTTTATTTGCATCGACCTCTTGCATTACTTCTACTTTGTTACACCATCTGCTTAGTTTAAGCATCATATATGATTATATACCATACCTATCCATTTTATGTACCTATTCCATGTGTCACACACTATGTTTTTCAGTCGAAATGTTGTTCTTTACGTAATAGATGTCCAAAAGGAAGATGGTGAGTCACAGATCCTCAAGGAATTACAAACTAGGTATTTGGAAAAGGTAGTGATACACATTAAATCGGATAGATCAACAGCCACTGAGAAAACACAGGCCCAAGCTGCCCACTTTACCCCTACTCGGTGGCCAAACCCTTATTAGAACTGCTTTGGGAGCCCAGCGTAGAATGCTGTCTATGATATCAATTCAAAATTTGAACTCCTAAATTTCTGCTTGTACCTTACCTTGTCTCTTGTATGAAAACCAATTTCAGATGAATCTCCTTGCTCAAAGGATCATACGATCTCAAAA
This sequence comes from Aegilops longissima, assembly GCA_021605205.1. Lineage (NCBI taxonomy): Eukaryota > Viridiplantae > Streptophyta > Magnoliopsida > Poales > Poaceae > Aegilops > Aegilops longissima. Next base: position 18,839 of record JAHIAM010000422.1, read on the forward strand.
CAATAATGGGCTCTGCATTGCTCTTGTCGATTACCTCTCTCCTTTTTGCCTTATGTGCTGCTGTACTTAATTAATTGCTATTTGATTATGTACCATCGATTCTGCACCTTGAGCTTCATTATCCTCTGTTTCTTCCAATATTATTTGATCTATATTTACTCTTTGCAAAATGTAGAATAATATGCAGCGCTTATAAAGAATTTTCTTTGGGGAATTTATTGAATTATCCTTCCATCAACATGGAGAAGGCCTTTGTCCGGACCGTGTTAACATGTAATGTAAGTTCATCCTTCTCATGCCTTCAAACTTTGTTCTAGTATAGATTTGGATAGGCATCATTTCCTCCTTGTTGTTTGCTTTGCTGTTTACATCTGATTGGATGTTTTGCAACATTCTACCGATTTCAAATTGTAGTTGTAAAAACATGTTCGCTTATCTTGAAACGAGATCCATTTATTTGCTTATATAATTGTGAAACCTGTTACGTGTCTCCTTGTTTCTCTTTCGAGTGGTATCTCTTACTCGAGGCAGAACTTTAGGGAAGATAGTGAGCCAAACCATCTTGAGGACAGCGAGATGACTCAAAGGTCTGTCTTGATGAAGGCAGTGAGTTGAAGCTACTCACAGGCGGTGTGAGACAACCTACGTGCGGATGGCTGCCTCAATCAGTTCGACTTCTTGATCTCAACAACGGCGGAAAGGCTTGCCCGGCTTGGCTCCGACTTGAAGTCAAAGATGCAATGAAGATGTCGAGAGGACTGCCCTCACGCACCATCATGCCTTAAATCTAGTGTTGATGCATCTACTCGTTGACTGGCGAGGTCTACTCAACTTCTTGCTGCTTGCGGGGCCGAGCTTGCCGGGCCTAGTGCCTTACGAAGTTCTCTCAGGTTTGTATATTCTTTTGTCGGTAGCGTTTATTTGCCTTTGGTGGCGAACTTTGATGCCCGATGGATGTAATATGTGATTAGCCGTGATAGCCTAGCATGAGTTGCTTGCTTATTTGTTTCCTTGTTGTCTTGTTTATTTGTTTGCTTGTAGTCATTGCGGTTCTTTTCCACACGGTTTGCTAGTGGCTGCAATAACCTATTTTAAAACTAGGCTACAATAACTTGGTGGGCTAATATTTACTATAGTGATCTTGGGCCTCCTATGGGCGTGAAAGCGATGGGCCTTCTACGGGCCGTAGAAACAATATGGCCTTCTACGGGTGCATTATCATCAATGGGCCTTATCTGGGCGTTATTGTGATAACATGGGCCAATAACGAGGCCGCATTATGGCCGTAAGCGGGCTAGAGATGGAATGCGTCCGTTCATGGGCCGACCATAGCTAGCCACCGTTAATAGGCCGTATTTCATGACACTATATAAGCGGCCCAGCAATATTACAGACCACAAAGCGGGCTTGGCGTATACGAGGCTAAATTTGGCCTAAGCGAAAATAGCGATAACTTGAACCGTAAAGTAAGCGAATGTTGGAAATGAGCCCAAGAATAAATGGGCTCGAGAAGGCGAAAATAACATGGGATGGAATGGCGAGCGGAATAGCGGGTCGATTAATGGGTATAAAGTGATACATTGTTCATTATGGGCGGTTTCTGCACGGGCCGTTAATGGGTGTAAAGTGATACACTATTCATTACGAGCCGGTTTCAACACGGGCGTTAATAGGCCAAGAGTTACATAGGGCCTCATATGGGCGAAAAGGCGTCATGGGCCATACCATGGGCCGAGAAGTAAAGCGATGCAGGAATCATATTGGGTAGCCGGATGGCGCTACTAAGCCCTAATTCCGGATAGAGGCGTAATGGGCCTTGGGTTAGCGAGGCTGTAAATGGGCTATATGCTCACGAACAAGCCGTTAGCGGCTTTCCATTGGCCGACCGCCACCTTTTGACCAAGTCAAAGCGAATTCGGCCTTTTTCATAGGAATGGGCCTCTGTGTGGGTTGCGTGCCAGCGTGTGGAGCCTATCATGGTGCCTTACATCCAATAAGTGGATGACATACATGTCCAACGATGAGCCGACCGTGTTTCTTCCGACCAATGATGATTTTACACATGGAAAATCCCCATTGGTCCGGGTGCTGATAACGGTTATTGGATCCAAAACCCGACCCGATAAACAACGGCGTTCGATTACGGTGGATGCTGCGTGCCGGTCACCCTTGGCGAAAAGCACTTTTGTGGCCGGATTTATCGTCATGAAGTGGACACTTCCGTGATGATAATTTTGGTAATGTGATGGAACACTTCTCTGACGACCGCAATGCTATGACTATCATGATTACGTCATAAAATGCGTCAGCGCGACCTCTCTTTGACAAACACGTATCATCACGGAAGTGTTTTTTTTGGTAGTGTAGGCACTTTCAAGGAGCTATGTTAGGAGCGAGCTAGACCTAAGGGTTCCATTGCGGAGGCCTACATTGCTTTCTGAAGCGTTGACATTCTGCTCAAAATACATTGAAACAAGCGATTAGCTTAGCAAAGAGGTGGGTGAAGACAATCCACAGGCTCAATGTTTTCGATTATTCTGTTAGGAGTTACAAGAAAGAGTGCGACAAGAGGACAAACCTAAAGATTTGGACAAAATGGTTTGGTATGTGTTGAATAAGCATCTGAGATGATACCTTATACTCCCTCTGTATTTGAATTACTTGTATGAGAAATGGATGTATCTGAGCGTATTTTTAGTTCTAGATACATCCATTTCTGAATTCAATAATTCGAAGGAATAATATCAATAAATCTTGATCTTTGCAGACTTATACATCGCAATCTACTAAACTTGCAGCACATTCTTATATATTTAGATGTTTGGCCTTGATCACTATGTTGTGCAGCATCTACAAAGAGGAATTCTGACGCAAAAAAGCCAAGAAACATTGACAAACTGGTTATGGCAGGATTTGCGAAATGGTTCAAGAACCATGTAAGCTTTGAAGTGCTGCTGTCAGTTTTTAATATATTGAGTACATAAGATGATCACTTGTCTATTTTCTAACCATAGGTTAAGAAGATGCGGGAGGATGGGCAGGCAGTTGATGATGCCCTTTACTCACTAGCAATGGGTCACGATACTCGGGTAAGACATTATGAATCTTGCATTGTTGGAGATGTCTGCTGAAACACCCTTACCTGAGGCGAAGGAAGAAGACACAAAAGCGAGTGCCATCATGAGCACAGAATCGTTATGACAAAGAGACAACTGAAATGTATGCTAACATAATGAGACATTGTTCGGTTGCAATATATCTCGATTTCGAGGATCATCGATTGTGTGGTTACTGTTGTCTTGTCGTTGGTATAACCTGTTTTCAGGATACGCAAAACCGAGCTGATGATTATTTCAAATCCGTCAATGTCAAGGTGGCGTACCGGACCAACAAGCCTTTTATTTTGGCAAATCAAGCAACATAGATATTTTTCTTGGAAGACACATTTGCATGTAGCGATGGTAGGAGAGTATTGCAAAAGGTTTGAGTAGAGAATTCGTTTAATGAAGTTGCACAACAAGATGATGCTTACACTGCTCACGATGTACAAGATAACACAGATGTTCCTAATATCTTTGAGAACCATCACGTCAATGGCCTTGTGGCGAAAAAGATTGCTGTCATCTTTGTGGACATACAAGAGTTGATCAAGAAGCCAGCCAACATTCGTGGGCGTTGAGGGCGAAGAAGAAGATGACACCGTTGGGGTATTACGATTCAGGTGATACACATGGCGAAGATGTTGGCGCTCTTCTGCGGATGATGATTACATTGCTTTTATCGTATTTTTTGTCAAGGGAGCGTTTTTTATCTACTATGTGAAATTGTGTTTGCTATGACAAGCTGAAACCTGATGAACATGTTGTTTAGTATTTTCTTTGTGAGAACATCACTTGTTATGTATCTGCTGATTTGTGTTGGTTGATTGTATGACAACAAAACATGATGACATTGTTGTTTACTTGTACTCATATTTGGCTGTGAAACTTGAATTTGATGACATAGTTTGCTGTTGGACTGCAATTTGCTCGGCGTCTTGAATGAAAACAAAGGAGTGACCAGCGAGAATTTCTGCTATTTATTTATTTATATGAGCAAAGGGATACCCCTGATTTCCGTTAATAGAAATCATTAGATGTTCACAACACTCAGCCCAACCTGCTACATAGGTTTCATTCATTACTAGTTTCAGCAAAGTGCTCTGTGTCGTATACTTGAATACATCACAGTGCTACATACTTTGCAAATAAAGAGACAATCATCCTCTGAGCACATCGATTTTTCCATTATCTTCACAAGCTCTTTCATCTCCTCGTTCTTTGTCAAGGCCATTCAGCGAGATGTTGCTTAGCCATGATCGGAAGGCTGCATCTTTAACCTACACTCTGCACTCTTCCCATACATGCGTTCCTTGATTACTTGTCCAACACCCCAACCTGCTGGTATTGGATTCCTCGGCTAACCAAATAATCAGCGTAATTGCATTCCCCATCAGCAACTTCGAAATACAAATCACACGAATCTTCCCTTTTCTGCATGAATCAAATTGGAAGATCATCAACAAACTATTAAAAAAATCAGCAGCGAAAGCAGCAGAACAACACTTAAACATATTATTACCCCATGATTCGGGCATTGGCTCGGTCAGGGTTGCGGATTATAGTTGAGGCCGACGGATGACTTCTGCGTGATTTGCGGCGGTGGCACCACGCAAACTGCAGCGGGTTGCGATGAGCAATGGCTGCGTTGTGTAATGACGGCGAAGTGTGATAGAGACCCACGAGGCGATGAATGCAGGTGGCGACTTGGTGCATATCTGGTTGTTTGCTGTTTGAAGAAGCGGTGGGCGAGCAGCCAGCGAACATGGTTGCTGCGGCGGAGAGCGATGCTAAGCGGAGTAAGTAGAGAAGAGGAGAAGCGAGCGTTGGATATGTCGGTTTCATTACTTGCGGTAGCATAGCACCATATATAGTCATAGTCTAGGTTTGGACTCGAACCAGCTACATGAGCACGTCTTTCTTTTTTCTAAAACTTCGGCAACATCTCTTTACTTTGGTACACTAAAGCATTACATCGCCTTCCCAAGTCTTTGATTTTCTTTCCCTTTTTTGTGAGGAAGGAAGGAGGACAAAATTGAGAGTTCCTCGGACTCTGAATCCAAGACCTCTCGGTTGAAAACCAAGGGTGATAGTCACTTATGTGGTGAGCGTTCCTGTGAGGGAGGGCCAGTGACGAGCAGCATTTTTCCTCGTAGTTTTTCTTCCTATATATAAAAAGTATGCTACTTGGTGTCCGCTTAGTCAAAAAGCGATTGTGCCAACCTTAGTTGTTGGATTGACATTCAACGTCTGTCGCGTTTCTTGATCTCTTCTTCATCGAGCCGCCAAAGCCAAACCAGCGCTTGGCCAGGACCGCTTCTCTAGTGCCTCCACGGCTGGCTATGATCTTCCAGCTCTGTTCGTTCCCGTCAAGAGGCCTCACCGCCGTCCTCCGCCTTGGTTACGCTCCGCTTGGCGCTCGCCCTCGGTGTTGTCAACATAATTCAACAACAGAGAGGAATAAGGAGATGATTGTACATGGTGAGGATGATGATGGTAAAGGACCAACAGCATGTGATAATTTTGTTTTTCGGGACGGAAAAGGGTATCAACTGGGTTGTGAGGGACTCGTGGCCCGTCTAGCCCAGGCTTTTATTTCATATGTTTAGCACATGATCAGCCCAGTTTGTTTTTTTTTCCTTTCTGAAAAATGGCTAGCCAGCTATTTTGTTTTTGAATAACCAACATAGGCCTACTTGCTTTTCTCGCCTCTTTGGTAGAAATCTATCAAGGCGAGGAGGATGCATTTTGCCCAGAAAATGGGCTATAAGTAATAAGAAATGGGCTATAAGTAATATTAAATGGGTTGTAAAATGAAAAAAATATAGCAAACAGGCAATTATTTCCAAAATACTGTTTTCTTTTGGATTTTGATATTTAAATTTCATTGTTTTTTATGGGTAAACTTTCATTGAATTTAGATTAAGGTATATTTAGATTTAAAATTAATTTGAATGTGGCTAGAAATTTGGGACTGTATCTTTGTTTGGGACAGATTTGGAGGCTGACTTGTGGGTCTACTAGGTTGGCGTGTACTTTGGCTTTGTCAACTTAGTCCTGGCGATTCTAGCACGCAGTGATCGTTGGATGTTAATCCAACGGCCGTCTTCTTCTTCAATATCGATCTTCTTGCTCCGGCCGCCCAAACCAGCTCGGTGGGACTGCTGCTCCGCCTCCCGTGGCGGGTTGTCTTTGCCGCACAGGCCTTGCCCTTACCCTACTTCATTCTGGCCAGGCCATTCCTCTACTCACCCACCTCCTATTATTTTCCGGCGGCAGCGGCGGTTGATAAACCCTCGTACTCCCCCGGCGTGGGCAACCATTATCGAGTCTTCCCGGCTCCGTGTTGTTTCCTTCCTAGGCCGCCGTTGTCCACCGCCATGGTGCTCTCGGCGGCGCCTGGTCGGCGTGGTCAGCAGAGCGACATCCATCGGTAGTGGATTTGTGCATGCAATCGTCTCCAACGTATCTATAATTTTGATTGCTCCATGCTATATTATCTACTGTTTTGGGAAATATTGGGCTTTATTATTTCACTTTTACATTACTTTTGGGACTAACCTAATTATAGGAGGCCCAGCCCAAGTTGTTGTTTTTGCCTATTTCGGTGTTTTGAAGAAGGAATATCGGTCGAAGCGGCAAGACGAAATCAACTAGAGAGTTATTTTTGGAACAAAAGCTACCGATGGACTTGGACCCCGCGTCAAGGAAGAAGGAACAAGGAAGCCACGTGAGGGGTGAAGGCGCCCACCCCCTAAAGGCGTAGCCCCTCATGGGGCCCTCGTGGCTCCCACGGCGTGCTTCTTCCGCCTATATAACTCCACGTGCCCTAAAACTTCCGAGCGGAGAATAGATCGGGAGTTCGCGCGCTGCAAACCTCGAGCCACCAAAAACTAATGGGACCCTATTACGCACCTTGCTTGGGAGGGAACCCTCACTGTGGCCATATTCATCATCTGGCGCTCTCGAAGTCTGGCGAGGAGGAGTAGTTCACCCTCGGGGCTGATCTCTCTGCGTGTTTGATCTCTCTGTGTTCTTGATTTGCTTACGATCTTGATGTATCGTGAGCTTTGCTATTATAGTTGGATCTTATGTTTCTTCTCCCCTCTACTCTCTTGTAATGGATTGAGTTTTCTCTTTGAAGTAATCTTGCTCGGATTGAGTCTTTAAGATTTGAGAACACTTGATGTATGTCTTGCCGTGCGTATCTGTGGTGAAAATGGGATATCACGTGATTCACTTGATGTATGTTTTGGTGATCAACTTGCGGGTTCCGTATGAACCTATGCATAGGGGTTGGCACACATTTTTCGTAAGTGATTCTCCGGTAAAACTTTTGGGCACTCTTTGAGGTTCTATGTGTTGGTTGAATAGATGAATCTGAGATTGTGTGATGCATATTGTATAATCATACTGAGCGGATACTTGAGGTGACATTGGGTATCTAGGTGACATTAGGGTTTTGGTTGATTTTTGTCTTAAGGTGTTATTCTGAAGTACGAACTCTAGGGCTGTTTGTGACACTTATAGGAATAGCCCACGGATTGATTGGAAAGAATAACTTTGAGGTGGTTTTGTACCCTACCATAATCTCTTCGTTTGTTCTCCGCTATTAGTGACTTTGGAGTGACTCTTTGTTGCATGTTGAGTGATAGTTATATGATCCAATTATGTTATTATTGTTAGAGAGAACTTGCACTAGTGAAAGTATGATCCCTAGGCCTTGTTTCCTAGCATTGCAATACCGTTTCGCTCACTTTTTACCACTTGTTACCTTGCTGTTTTATATTTTCCAGATTACAAAACCTATATCTACCATCCATATTGCACTTGTATCACCATCTCTTCACCCGAACTAGTGCACCTATACAATTTACCATTGTATTGGGTGTGTTGAGGGACACAAGAGACTCTTTGTTATTTGGTTGCAGGGTGTGCTTGAGAGAGAGACCATCTTCATCTCGCCTCCCATGGATTGATAAACCTTAGGGCATCCACTTGAGGAAATTTGCTACTCTCCTACAAACCTCTTGCACTTGGAGCCCAACAATGTCTACAAGAAGAAGGTTGTGTATTAGACATCAAGCTCTTTTCTGGCGCCGTTGCCGGGAAGGTGAGTTCTTGAAGGTATATCTTTAGATCTTGCAATCGAATCTTTTGTTTCTTGTTGTAGCACTAGTTTACTTTATAAAAAGAAAATTAAAAAAATGGAATTGGGTTTGCCTCATACGCTTCATCGTTTAATATCTTTCGTGAGTATGATGGAAAAAAGAAAATTGTGCCAAAGTGTTAGAAGAAGAATGCATTAAATTGTTTGGCACTAAATCTTTGAATGATGAGCATGATTGCAATGTCGAATTAGTATGAACACCTTGAATATCCATAGTACTAATGATGATTGCACTAGTTATGATGAAAATGCCTCCTATAAACATGTCAATTTTGTGCCAGTGCATTGGGTTTAAGTACACACCAAATAGGGAAGATAGATATGCAAGAGGCATAAGTACTTAGAAACCAAATTGTTGCAAGAAGGCTAGATGAATGTGCTGAAAATTTATTTTCCATGTATACTATGAACTTTGCAATGGGCGTGATCATTTAGTACCCAATGCAAATTGTTTCATGATCGTGTATTGTCCAAAAGTTTTGATGAATTGATTTCCCTTGCACATCATAATGAACTTAGTTTGCTCTTGGGTGATGAAGAAATTAAGCGTATAACTAAGGATATTCAAAATTTGCCCTTGATAAAGTTCTTCATTTTGATCTAGAGAAAATTTATATGTATTGTGCGGTGAATTGTATTGAAAATCCTTATATTGCCAATTACATAAGGAAAGAAAACAAATAGAAGGCGAAGAGAATGCTAATGAAAGGAAGAGACTTTAATATCCTCCTATTATTTCTTATGATGAACAAGGTAACGAGGAGGAGCCTTCTATTCATCCAATCTCATTAATAAGGAGCTCCAAAGAAGATTGAACCCACACATGATGTGGTGAAGAAGAATAAAAGAAAAAAGGAAGAGAGGTAAAAGGTATCTCTCCCAAATAAAGTTGCTCCTATTATTGTTGTGCCTCATGAAAATGAAGATGATACACTTGATGATGATCTCGTTATGCCTATTGCTTGTTGTGATGATTATGATTGGGAAGATAATGATACTTCTTATGATCTTGAAAATCTTTTGGCACTTGCTTGGAAGAATATAATAATTGCTATACTAATGGTGCTATCCATACTATTAATGATGAGAGTGATTATGCTTATGATATGAAAAGGCCCAAGCTTGGGGAAGCTATGTTTGATGAAGATGATGTTTTTGAGAATATATTTGCTGAAATTAATGTTTGTCCCAAGCTTGGGGATGCTATGTTTAATGAAGATGATATTTTTAGCCTCTCAAGTTTTGATATGCAAAGTTGTTATGATGATAGCATGCCTTCTACTTATGCGATTATATTTATGAAAGTGGGTTTGGAAGAGTTTCAACTTTAGGGAGTAATGATCCCACTATTTTGGAGGATGTTGAATCTTATAATATTTATGAAATTGGATTTGGAGAGGTCATGACTTTATTTAGTAATGATTCCACTATCTTGGAAGAGTTTCAATCGATTATGATGAGAACAAAGTTGCTACTTATGATGATTATTGTGATGAAACTTATGCTATAATAAGTAGTGATGATTATATTTATAAAACTTGTCATGATTATGATTACCCTTTTCTGAACATTACTCTTTTAATGTGGAAACAATTTATAGTATTCAAGTCTCTTATGATACTCCCACTATTCCGAATGAGAAGAATTTTGCTTATGTGGAGAGGAGTAAAATTTCTATGCAAGTAGATCATGAAAAGAATGATTTAGGTGCTGGTTATATTGTTGAATTCAATCATTATGCTACTGAAAATTATTATGAGGGAGGAATATATGCTTGTAGGAATTGCAATAATATCAAGTTTCCTCTCTATGTGCTTAAAGTTTTGAAGTTATGCTTGTTTTGCCTTCCTATGCTAGTTGATTATTGTTCCCATAAGTTGTTTGCTCACAAAATACCTATGCATAGGAAGTGGGTTAGACTTAAATGTGCTAGTCATATTGCTCATGATTCTCTCTTTATGTTTCAATTCTAATCTTTTATGTGAGCATCATTGAAATCATCATGCCTAGCTGGGGGCGTTAAACGATAGCGCTTGGTGGGAGGCAACCCAATTTTATTTTAGTTCCTTGCTTTTTGGTTCTGTTTAGGAATAAATAATACATATAGCTTCTGTTTATATGTGTTTTTATGTTTTAATTAGTGTTTGTGCCAAGTAGAACCTTTGGGAATACTTGGGTGAAGTCTTTATGATCATGCTGTAAAAACAGAAACTTTAGCGCTCACGAGATTAGCTTCAACTTTTTACTGCAGAGTGGTATTTAGTTGATTCTTTTTGCAGATGATTACTAGACAAATCCCTCAGGTCCACAAATTTATTTTAGAATTTTTGGAGTTCCATAAGTTTGCGTTAGTTACATATTACTACAGACTGTTCTGTTTTTTGAAAGATTCTGTTTTCATTGTGTTGTTTGCTTATTTTGATGACTCTATGGCTAGTAAAATAGTTTACAAACCATAGAAGTTGGAATACAGTAGGTTTAACACCAATATAAATAAAGAATGAGTTCATTACAGTACTTT
>JAHIAM010000423.1:0-35110 GCA_021605205.1 Aegilops longissima
GCGAAGATGAAGCAAGATAGCAATAAGGACAAGAATGCACAGCACGGTGTGTGGCATAAGAGCTGGATGAACAACATGCACTACAAAAATACACTTCCGTGATGATACGTGTTTGTCACGAGAAGGTCGCGTTTTTGTCATGCATGTACATCCATAACGATTTTATGACAGAATCAAGATAGTCATACATGTGCTATCGTGAAGTGTTCCATGACATTACCAAAATTATCATCATGGAAGTGTCCACTTCCATGATGATGATAAATCATAGCGTGAAGTGCTTTTCGTCGAGGGTGACGACCGTGGCATCCACCATAGCAGGCAGCCGTTAAGCTATCGGTCGGGTTTTGGATTCGGTAACCTGTTAGCAGCCCGACCAATGGGGAATTTCACGTGTAAAATTCTTATTGGCGGACAAAACACGTGTCGACTTGCCGATTGGGTCGAATAGGTGCCTATGCTATGTCGACACGTGCCACGGCCCACCAGCTGGCCCATCTAGCTTACAAAAGTCGGCCCGTTTGACTTGGTCAAAAGTTAACAGGCTGGCCCAAAAAAATCCTGATAGCGGTCTCTTCACAAATAGCCCATTTTACAGACCCATTAACACACGGCCCGTCGGTAGCTAAATTAAATCGGCATTAACAACATCATGTGGGTGCGTCAAATATAACACCAGACCCATTTCACTTTCGGCCCATGTATGTGTAACATCCCAAATTTTCAATTTGGAATGTTATACATTAGAGTCATCATGCATATCATATTTTTCTCGCATTTTCCGATCCTAGAAATTTCACGCAACTCAAGGACCCTCGGAGAAAGTTGGAAGTTTCATTATTTTCATATTTGGGATTTTCCAAATTTTGAAAATAGGATCATTTAGTTTATTTAAATTATCTTCATAAAGTTTTCCTATAAAAATATTTGAGAGGGAATAATATGACTTTCCCAACATTTAGGAAAAATGAAGATATTATAAATAAATCAAAATTTGGTTTTGGAAGATTTATTTTGCTTAGGCAAAAATGAGCATTTTAAAAATTTATGCATGTTTGCTGTTTTTAAAGTTCATTTTGTTCGACTCATTTTTAGGAGTCGGGGAAAATTTGTTTTATTTAATTTGGAGTTCATTTGGTATTTTTTTAAATTCATTTGGTTTAAATTTTATTTAAAAAAAAATCGCGCCCCCTGGGCCGAGGCCCAGCCGGCCCAGCCAGCCAGGCCCCAGGCCCAGCGCCCCCGGCCCACCTCCCTCCTCCTCCCTCGCGCCCTTGCCCTTGGCGGACTCCGCCGCCCCGCCCGAGTCCCGCCCGGACCAGCCTCCCCTTGCCCCCCCAGTGCGCCGCCCTCCCCCCTTTTATAATCGCCCCCCCTCTCTCACCTCACCCCTTGGGCCGCCGCCACCGAGCCCCCTTGAACCCCGCCGCCTTGAGGGCCTTGCGCCGCCGCCGCCCGTTTCCCCTTGTGACGCCGGACCCGCCGCCCTCGCCGGACCCGCCGCCCTCGCCCGAGCCCCGGACCCATGAGCCGCTTGGCGAAGCCACGGAGGTAGCCAGCGCCCGATCCGGTTTCCCCTTGGACCGATCCGGTTTTTTTAAATGTTTGGTTTTTAAAAAAACCTAGATTGGTTTATTTTTCGGTTTTCTTATTTATGAGCGTTCACGAACCGTTCGTTTCAATAACAGCGTTCGTTGGATTAGATTACATTATGAGCGTCCGCTATTTAAACCGTTAAATCGTTTTCTTTTAATCGGGTTTAACCGTTATTTTTCGATTCGATTTGAGATCCGATTTTCAAAACTGTTTTATTTCCGCTCGTTTATCGGAATCGGTGATTCAAGCGCTGGAGTTTAAATATGAAACGCCGTTCCGACTACCCTACTTTCACAGAGTTTTGCCACTGTGAAATTTTGACCTAATTTCAGATTGCTAAACCGAGTCGTTCTCCCTCGAGTTTCGACTTTCGATGTTTATTTTGATTGATTCTTTTGCAACCAGGGTTCTTAAGTTGAACTTTCTGGTTAGATCTTTTATTCGAGTTTTCCTGTGCATTAGATGAGTACTTATTGTATGCTTGTTGTTTCTGCGTTAGATCACCGGTCGCCGCTTGTTACTTGAATCTCTAGGTGTCGCGGATCATCGACAAGGCAAGTAACACTGATCATACTCTTCTCATACCAGTTTTTATGCATTAGATCTATTCCTCAAACACTTGCATGTTTAGGATCTAATTAAATTGTGGGTTTGGGAAGTAGATTGAGTAGTACCTATTACTGTTTTACTTATGAAACCTTGGGAGTTACTTCTCGTTTGCTTGTTTATGCCATGCTATGCTAGTAGGCGTGGATTGGGTGAGTGAATATCCATGACAGATGTGAGATTGTTAATTAATGGTTTATCTAAGGTGGCAACCTAAACACACATCTGGGTGGATTGAGGCACTGGTTTCCATCAGGACTTGCACTGTATTTCTTGGACCGCCACCCAGGCTCTAAGGGATCATAAGATTATTCAAGCTGGAAACTTCCGTGTGCAGCCACAAGCCAATTATGGGCTCTGGCGTAGTTGACTAAGTTGTGCGAACTCTTACGGGTAGGCTAGCTGATGTAGGGGATGTAGGTTGAGTACGGTCTACCCACATGTAAGGTGCTAAGCGCTTACGAAGACTATGTCTCGGTCATCCGTTTCTCAAACACCATGTAGTCACGAGAACCAAGCGGAGGCGATCGAGTCTTGTGGGGAAAAGTCATAAACCTCTGCAGTGTATAAACTAATCATGATTAGCCGTGTCCCGGTTATGGACAATTTGAGTATCCTGTAATTGAATATCATGTGAATCTCAACATGTTACTTCTAAATAAAAGTTATTGGGTTTTGATGAGTACTTTTTAATTGGGATTGAGGATCTTGTCAACCATTCTCAATGTTTAACAACCACCATGATAGTTAAATAAAATTATTCCTTTGATGTAGGGAAAAATCAGCTTTATGCAAATGAAACGTGAGAGCCTTACCACCAGCCATATATGCATGTAGTGTAGGCTTATTCATTCATTGCTCTTATGTGTTACATTGCGGCATATTCCATGTCTTGACCCGTTTTGGGCTGCAACTTTTCACGTTGCAGACTTTTGAGACGACAGTAAGGTGTTAGGTGGTGGTTCTATACTCGATGATGCCGTTGGAGTTGATGGACTCGCTTTTCTTCCAAGCCTTCGCTGTTATTTTTAGATGGCCTTAAGCCATATTATTGTATTCAGTTCCTTGTGGACAATGATGTAATAAGTGTGTGATTGCTACTCTGCTATAAATCCTTGAAATCTTGTGTGGTGTCGGCATTCTTGATCGGGGATGACAACGAGCACGAGACTTGATCCATTTGGGTGCAGTAGCTCTGAGAGAATGGTGTCGAAACTGTTGTTGTTGAGACCACGACCACTAAGTTAAAGCCATAGATCACTCTCTCTTCCATTTCTAACTCCTCATCTTTTCTACTCTCTTTAGGATGTGGACTTGAAGATCAAGTACACCCAACGGATGAAGGCACACCTTTTGGATTTCACTTGAAGGAAGTTACTAAGTACTGAACATTGGACTACCAAGTTTCACGGGACTTTCAGCGCCACTCTGCTGAAGAGGCTTTGGAAGATTCATGCTCACGTTCGGGAAGGACATTAGCCCCAATCACCAAGCCTATAGATAGTGTTTTCGATTGCACCAACTTGGAGTGCAGGAAAGAGCATGGCAGCTCACATCACCATGGGGCGCATTGGAGAAGTTTATCAAGAAGACCTCAAGGACACCATCTACCAGATTTGCGGACGCCGAGATGACAAGCGGGGCGTCGTCAACACCAAGAAGGATAGGTCCATTGCAGCTTTCATCCGGAGTTAAATCAGCACATTCGGCCGGAGAACCAAATGTGCAATGACATGTTGGAGTTCACGAGAAGACAAAGGAAGGATCATCGAGTGGAAGAAGAACTAAAGACTACGCAAGGACTACATGGGCGAGATCGTAGCTCGGCAAGACACAATAACGATCTTAAATGCGAGATCGAAGAACTCAAGAAGAAGTTGGCGCTCGGGAATGAAGACCGGTATGCCGAATACCCAATCGACTACATCAACATCGGCGACACAGATTCGGATCCAAGTGAACCCGACTTTGAAAGCGAAGCTGGGCAGACATCATGGAGTCTTCCACGGTTCAAACTAGTAGAAGTCCCCACATATTAGTAGTATTCCCTCCATGTAAACATTTTAGTACCGCACTTTTGCGATAGTTAGATCGTTGTAAGCCCTTGTTTGATTGAATGAAGTGATTTTGTGTGTTTTGCTCATGTGCATTGGGTAGTGATTTCCCTTAGACCTCATTCTATTCTACATTTCTCTTCTCTTCTAAACCCTTGAGATGCCTCAGGGCGACCCGGATTCGTTTTCCCGGAGATCACCCAATTGATCAGCAGCGAGAATACCTGATTCAAACATTGAGTGCGAACAACAACAACAACAACAACAACAACCCACCACCACCACCACCACTGCGGATCATCGACTCGTTTCCTTAGACTGAACCGCGGTGTATTCGATAACACCGAGCGATTGTAGCGGATGGTGGCTCCATAAGATAGGAAGAAGGCTGACCGCTGCGGGATGCACCGATGGTGAAAGAGTGAAGTTTGCGGCACATCGACGAAGGACCCGTGGCGGCATGGTGGGAGAATTTCAGACCACTTACCCGTGAACTTTGTCACATGGGACCAGTTTCACAAGCTTTCGCCTTTGCTCATGTTTCAGCGAGGAGCCATGGCCATGAAGAAGCGTGAGTTTGCAACCTCGCCAAGGAGGAAGGACTGTTGGCGATCGTGGATGACTTTAGTAAATTAGCACGTTATGCCCCGGATAGCGTTACTACGGTCTGACTAAGCAGGAGAAGTTTCTAGAAGGACTGAATGATGAGTTCACATGCGTTGATGGTAGCAAGTTTCAACAACTACCGGGAGTTAGTAGACCGAGCTCTCATGATTGAAGGAAGCAGTGACAAATTGAGAACATAGCGGAAGTATGGACAAGGAAGTATAACTCTGGATCGGCGTGAAGCCTCGTTATACCCTAAATCAGAATTCAGTTTCAGCATACCCATGGAGGAGGTAATTAGCATAACCATAATGGCACCAAGAATGGGAGCAGGAATGGAGGAAGCAATGGACAGAACCGCACCAACCGTCTACACCATCCAAGGTAGAACTGAGTCACATTACTTGCTTTAAGTGCGCAAGGTGGGCACTATGCAAATGTTGTCGAAGGCGAATGGAAATGGCAATGGAAGCTACGGAAAGAAGCCCAACCCTTTCAACAGGGGACAAGTGAACCACATTGATGTGGAGGAGGTTGAAGATCAGCCCGATCACGATGTCGGTAAGTTTTGGTTAAGTCATTTCTGCGGTTGTTCTTTTAAATCTTGGTGCATCGCATTCATACATATCAAGGGATTTGTGGATAAGTACAAGTTACCAACCCAAGCCCTTAGGTCACCCATGCTAGTAACCTCACGGGGCGAGTACATGGCTAGTAAATGGTGTGATCATTGCCACTAAGGTTGGACACTATGTTTTCCCCTCGGACCTAATAGTTACGGAATCCCAAGGATTGGATGTGATATTAGGAATGGATTGGTTATCAAAGTATGGAGGAAACATAGATTGTACCACAAGGTCAATTTGCTCACCACACGGAAGGAAGAAGGATTAAAATGCATTATCACGGCTGCGAGCGAGGAGAGCACAAGTTAATTGCTTATCGGGGTAGTGCGGGAAGAAGTACCGATGGTAAGGATTATCTGATGTATTTCGGAAGAGTTGCGGGAATGCCGCGGATAGAGACATTGAGTTTTGATCGAGCTGTTGCGAGAGCAGGCCCGATATCGAAGCGACCGTCTGCAGGATGCCATAAAGGTTTGGCGAAATCAAGAAGCAGATTAAGGAACTATTGGATAAAGGCTTTATTAGCCCAAGTTCTTCACCTTGGGGATCACCCGTTTTGTTAGTGGAGAAGAAGGATGGATCTTTGAGAATGGTTGTTGATTACCGTGGATTGAATGAAGTAACAATCAAGAACAAGTACCCACTACCTATGATAAATGATCTGTTTGATAAACTTGCAAGGAGCCAAAGTGTTTTCTAAGATCGACTTGCGATCGAGGTACCATCGATTGAAGATTAGGAGCAAGACATACCTAAGACAGCATTTACCACAAGATATGGACTGTATGAGTATACCGTTATGTCATTTGGACTAACTAACGCACCAGCCTATTTCATGAACACGATGAACAAAGTGTTTATGGAGTTTTTGGACAAGTTAGTCGTGGTGTTCATTGATGACATTTTAATTTTCTCGAAGAATGAAGAGGAACACAAGGAACATTTGAGATTGGTTTTGGGCGAGGGAACACCAGTTGTATGCCAAGTTCAGCAAATGTGAGTTTTGGTTAAAGGAAGTTGGATTTCTCGGACATATTATATCCGGAGAAGGGATAGCGATTGACCCCACAAAAGTTGAGACCGTAACCAAGTGGGAAGCACCAGCAGCAGTTGGAGAGATTGAGTTTCCTTGGACTCGCGAGGATACTACGAAGATTCATTGAAATTTCTCAAGGATTGCAAAGCCTATGACTGAATTGTTGAAGAAGGAAAACAAATTCATATGGGTGAGGAATTTGTGAGGCAAGTTTTGGGAGTTGAAGAAAAGATTGGTTACCTCACGGTTTGATATTGCGAGATCAAACTAAGGATTATGAGGTGTATTTGCGGCCTTCACGTCGAGGACTTGGAGCGAGTGCTTATGCGATGAAGGAAGAGTTGTTTAGTATGCTTCCGACAACTTAAGCCCCATGAGTTGAATTATGCCACTCATGATTTGGAGTTAGCACCGTTGTGCATGCCTTGAAGGCGTGGAACACTTTCTCATTGGAAATCATTGTGAAGTATATATGGATCACAAGAGTTTGAAGTACATCTTCACACGAAGAATTGAATCTCGAGACAGAGGAGATGGTTAGAGCTAATCAAGGATTATGATATGAGATTGCATTATCACCCGGAAAGGCTAATGTAAGTGGTGGCGCATTGGCCGTAAAACCCGTCAATACCCTAATGATGGGAGGAATACCCAATGAGTTAGCCGAGGACCTTGAGAGCTATGTTTGGAAATAGTTCGAGAGGCTATGTAGCAACATTGGAGATTGATCGACAACGATGGACAAAATCGAGAGAAGCCCAAAAGGCGGATAAGGAAGTTGCCTCTATAAAGGAGAAAATGAGCAAAGGGAAAGCTAAAGGATTTCGTGAGGATGAGCACGATACCCTATGGTTTGAAGACCGTGTTAATGTGCCCAATGACCCGGAGATCGGGAAGTTGATTTTACAAAAGCCCATGATTCACCTTATTCGATTCACCCGAAATACCAAGATGTATTTGGATTTGAAGAATATTTTTACGGTGGACGGAATGAAGAAGGATATTGCGGAGTATGTAGCAGTTTGCGGCGTATCTCGAGAAAGTAAAGCGAGAACATCGAAGCCAGCGGGAGTTATTACAACCATTGCGATACCGAATGGAAGTGGGATAAACTAGGCATGGATTTCATCACAGGTTTGCCAAAGACCGTTCGGGATATGACTCGATTTGGGTCATAGTCGACCGTTTGACCAAGGTAGCTCATTTCATTCGATCAAGACTACCTATAGCAATGCTAAGTTGGCAAAGATATACATGACCGAATTGTGTGCTTACGGAGTTCGAGGAGCATCGTATCAGACGGAGGAACCTAGTTTACTTGAAATTTTGGAACGGTTACACGAAACATTGGGAACCCGATTGGAATTGATCTGCTTTCCACCCACATACCGATGGACAGACCGAGAGAGTCAATCAGATTTTGGAGGACATCTTTGAGAGCTTGTGCACTAGATTATGGATCTAGTTGGGATGATAATTTGCCGTATGCAGAATTTTCCTACAACACAGTTACCAAACCAGCTTGAAGATGGCACCTTCGAGGCTTTGTATGGAAGAAGGTGCAGGACACCATTGTCATGGAATGAAAGCGGAGATCGTCGGTTGTTTGGACCAGATTTGATTAAAGTGCGAGCAGAAAGTTAAGTTGATTGAGGCAGGCTCAAGGTAGCCCAGTCGAACGGAAGAGTTATGCGATTCAAAGCGCCAGCGATTGAGTATGAAGTTGGAGCAGTATATCTCGAGTATCCCGCTTGAGGAGTTAATCGTTTTGGAGTTAAAGGAAAGTTAGCACCCGTTTCGTTGGACCATATAAGATTTTGCAGCATGGGAGAAGTTGCGTATAAGTTGGAATTGCGGAAGGACTGTCGGGAGTACATGATGTATTCCATGTTTCTCGATTGAAGAAATGTCACCCGAGATAGCGAGAGGTACCGTTAAGAACACAGTGCCCTTTGGAAGCAATTCAGTTGAAGGATGACTTGACATATGAGGAAAAACGGTTAAGATTCTCGATTATGCCCGTGAGTTACCCGCAACAAGGTTATCAAGTTTTGCAAAGTTCGGTGGAGCCACCACCTGCGAGGATGAAGCCACACAGGAAAGAGGAAGTTTTGTAGGACCACCCTCACCTATTTTCTAGCCAACCCGAATCTCGAGGCGAGATTCATCTTAAAGGGTAGGTTTGTAACATCCCAAATTTTCAATTTGGAATGTTATACATTAGAGTCATCATGCATATCATATTTTCTCGCATTTTTCCGATCCTAGAAATTTCACGCAACTCAAGGACCCTCGGAGAAAGTTGGAAGTTTCATTATTTTCATATTTGGGATTTTCAAATTTTGAAAATAGGATCATTTAGTTTATTTAAATTATCTTCATAAAGTTTTCCTATAAAAATATTTGAGAGGAATAATATGACTTTCCCAACATTTAGGAAAAATGAAGATATTATAAATAAATCAAAATTTGGTTTTGGAAGATTTATTTTGCTTAGGCAAAATGAGCATTTAAAATTTATGCATGTTTGCTGTTTTTAAAGTTCATTTTGTTAGACTCATTTTTTGAGTCGGAAATTTGTTTTATTTAATTTGGAGTTCATTTGGTATTTTTTTAAATTCATTTGGTTTAAATTTTATTTTAAAAAAATTAGCGCCCTAGTAGAGGCCAGCCAGCCCAGCCAGCCGGGCCCAGGCCCAGGCGCCCGGCCCACCTCCTCCTCCTCCCTCGCGCGCCCTTGGGCGGACTCCCGCCGCCATGCAGCCTGCGCCCGCCGCCGAGTCCCTTGAGCCAGCCTCCTGCCCCCTCCCAAGTCGCCGCCTCTCCCCCTTTATGCCGCCCCCCTCTCTCACCTCACCCATGGGAACCGCCCACCACGCCCCTTGAACCCCGCCGCCTTGAGGCGCGCCGCCCCGCCGCCGTTTTCCCGCCGCCCGCCGCGGACCCCCGCCCTCGCCCGGACCCGCCGCCCTCGCCCGAACCCCCGGACCCGCGGAGCCTCGCCCGAGAGCCACCGAGTAGCCAGCGCCCGATCCGGTTTCCCCTTGGACCGATCCGGTTTTTTTAAATGTTTGGTTTTTAAAAACCTAGATTGTTTTATTTTTTGGTTTTCTTATTTATGACGTTCACGAACCGTTCGTTTCAATAAACAGCGTTCGTTGGATTAGTTACATATGAGCGTCCGCTATTTAAACAGTTAAATCGTTTTCTTTTAATCGGGTTTAACCCGTTATTTTTTCGATTGATTTGAGATCCGATTTTCAAAACTGTTTTATTTCCGCTCGTTTATCGGAATCGGGTGATTCAAGCGCTGGAGTTTAAATAATGAAACCGCCGTTCCGACTACCCTACTTTCACAGAGTTTTGCCACTGTGAAATTTTGACCTAATTTCAGATTGCTAAACCGAGTCGTTCTCCCTCGAGTTTCGACTTTCGATGTTTATTTTGATTGATTCTTTTGCAACAGGGTTCTTAAGTTGAACTTTCTGGTTAGATCTTTTATTCGAGTTTTCCTGTGCATTAGATGAGTACTTATTGTATGCTTGTTGTTTGTCTGCGTTAGATCACAGGGTCGCCGCTTGTTACTTGAATCTCTAGGTGTCGCGGATCATCGACAAGGCAAGTAACACTGATCATACTCTTCTCATACCAGTTTTATGCATTAGATCTATTCCTCAAACACTTGCATGTTTAGGATCAAATTAAATTGTGGGTTTGGGAAGTAGATTGAGTAGTACCTATTACTGTTTTACTTATGAAACCTTGGGAGTTACTTCTCGTTTGCTTGTTTATGCCATGCTATGCTAGTAGGCGTGGATTGGGTGAGTGAATATCCATAGCAGATGTGAGATTGTTAATTAATGGTTTATCTAAGGTGGCAACCTAAACACACATCTGGGTGGATTGAGGCACTGGTTTCCATCGAGGACTTACTGTATTTCTTGGACCGCCACCCGGGCTCTAAGGGATCATAAGATTATTCAAGCTGGAAACTTCCGTGTGCAGCCACAAGCCAATTATGGGCTCTGGCGTAGTTGACTAAGTTGTCACGAACTCTTACGGGTAGGCTAGCTGATGTAGGGGATGTAGGTTGATACGGTCTACCCACATGTAAGGTGCTAAGCGCCACGAAAGACTATGTCTCGGTCATCCATTTCTCAAACACCATGTAGTCGAGAACCAAGCGGAGGCGATCGAGTCTTAATGGGGAAAAGTCGCAAACCTCTGCGAGTGTATAAACTAATCATGATTAGCCGTGTCCCGGTTATGGACAATTTGAGTATCTGTAATTGAATATCATGTGAATCTCAACATGTTACTTCTAAATAAAAGTTATTGGGTTTTGATGAGTACTTTTTAATTGGGATTGAGGATCTTGTCAACCATTCTCAATGTTTAACAACCACCATGATAGTTAAATAAAATTATTCCTTTGATGTAGGGAAAAATCAGCTTTATGCAAATGAAACCGTAGAGCCTTACCACCAGCCATATATGCATGTAGTGTAGGCTTATTCATTCATTGCTCTTATGTGTTACATTGCGGCATATTCCATGTCTTGACCCGTTTCGGGCTGCAACTTTTCACGTTGCGAGACTTTTAGAACGACAGTAAGGTGTTAGGTCGTGGTTCTATACTCGGTGATGCCGTTGGAGTTGATGGACTCGCTTTTCTTCCAAGCCTTCGCTGTTATTTTAGATGGCCTTAAGCCATATTATTGTATTCAGTTCCTTGTGGACAGCGATGTAATAAGTGTGTGATTGCCACTCTGCTATAAATCCTTGAAATCTTGTGTGGTGTCGGCATTGCTGATCCGGGGATGACCTGCGACACAGAGACTTGATCCATTTGGGTGCTGGTAAGCTCTGATGTATAGCCTGACGTCTTCGGCCCATATGAGGCCTTCGTATCTTTGGCCCTTCTACGAGGCCACGGTGACTCTAGCCCATAATGAACAGTAATTTTCTTTGTACCCTTTAACGGCCCGTGATTTACATGGGCCGTTTCAACTCGTGTTAGCTTCGCTTTATTATTGGCCCTCGTTCTTGGGCTCCTTTTGACCCTTGATTACTTACGGCCCGTTACTAGCTGTTCCGCTAATGGGTCAAATTGGCCCATGGCGAAGTCGACCCGTTCTTGGCATGTTCACCAAATGGGCCAAATTTGGCCCATGGCGAAGTTGGCCGTTCTTGGCTGTTACCTAATGGGCCAAATTCAGCCCATAGCAATTGTCGGCCCGTTTACGGCTGTTAACCCATTGTGCCGTTTCTAGCCGTCCTATATTACGGCCCATTAACGACCCGTTATGCCTATGATAAATTAAGCCTTTGCGGATCCTCTGACATTAACGGCCCGTTATCGTCTTTGAGCGATACCAATTCGCCGATTACATTAGTAGTACCGAGCGAGAAGATATTAAGGAGGCAGCAAAACCAAACAAAATAGCTTTGGTCTATATCTGAGAACTTATTACGGTGAACCCATGTAAAATATTAGTTGTATTTTATTGCAAAGTACATGATAAAACCAGGTTCCAAACATATGACCATGTATCGCCGCTAATGTATTGTCTATTTCTTCACATTGTATTGAGGGCTAAGGATAAAGAGGCGAAGTTTATAATCTGATAAGCATAGTATGACATCATTCATATCACAAAACAAGCGAGAAACAGACAAGCGAGGCAATTGTAGCGTTGTGTGGGCAAGTCGACCGCGGAACTAGATTACGGGTCAAGATCAAAGGAACATCACTCCTCTCTTTTAAACCTTGTAAGGTGCAATGATACGCTAAGACAATTGTGTATAAAATTGAAAAGAGTAATAGACATTGGCTGCAAACCATGCGAGTTCAAGGCACAAGTCGAGTAAGTAGTAGTTAAAGGCATGAGGATTAAGGACTTACAACAGCGGCTTTGGTGGTGTAGTCATGCCCTTCTTCTTCTTTGGTGTAGCAGGTCCTTGAAGATTTCCTCAACATTTGGTTCAGGTACTTTTTTGTCCTTGCGGGCTTTCCTGCGCATTTGAACAAGTCAATATAGATCGATAATATGGTATAGCAAAAGAGTGAAACAACAGCTAATTACAAGAGCCTCGCGATTGTGTAATATAGCTACGAGATCACACGTAAATGCATTGGAATTTCACTTTAAATGCAGCTGGCCTTGTTCTTTGAGCAGTTCACCTACAAGAAGATAGATTTGTGTGACACATGCATAAATAGGACTTCAACATGTGATCGATCACATATATATAATGTACACGATACTTGGATCATACCAATGTTTAACAAGGCCCCTCCGGTCTTCATCCGATATATTTTCCCTTTGGAGATGTTTGGAAAGGTTCTTTATTAGCCTTGCCTTCAAAGTGAATTTTCCTCAAGTTATCAAATCTTGTCATGAGCAGACTTGAAAACATGGGTGCAAGCTTGTGCAGTTGCATCATCTTGGCTATCAACTTGAACCTCATATGTTGAAAATTATGGGAGTCACATTATCGACAACCTAGAAAGTATGGGATAGAGCAAGGCGATATTACTAGTTTCCATACATAACCATACTTACAGATAAATGGTCGAGGAAGGTGTTGAGCTGGGTTTCGTCTTTGTCATTCTGTCTTGAATACATGTTGGGAGGATCGTACATGACACCTAACGGGAACCGTTGCCTCGATACTAACTTGGCTGACTACTGTAGCATCCGTGGCCTTTTAAACCTGCCTCAAAGCGGATCTCCATTCTTCCTCCTCTAGATTTAGTTAACCTATCGAGCATTATCACGATGTTTGTTTCCTCTTGCGCCTAGGTGCTAGTCCAACAATGAACATAGGAAGTGTTAGTGTACATCAAGCTGTGAGACTACATATAAAGAAGCATGGGCGTAACTTGGCTCAACAACTACCTTCTTGTTGTTGAAGCTCACAAGGTTCATCTGATATTGCCAACTCGTCTTGTGTCAAGAGTGCTTGGGAAGTAGTGTCGGTGGCAAGGGAGCTTAGGAGCGTGTTGCTAGCTCGGTTGGCCTTACAGTATGTCGTCTGACTGGTAATCTTGTGGTAGGTGTTGCAAGAACTAGGGTTGTCTCTGCTTGTTTGGTGGCAGCTATTTGTTTCTGTTTGGCTTTTATTGCGGCTCGTGTAGCATGGGATGCCGTGTTTGTAGAATTTTCCATTTGGACTTTGACCTTCTATTGCACCATCGATTACCGTGAGAATCTGCGAGGATTCATCCGCTTCTCATTCCTGTCATTACATGTTTCTTCCTCTTTCTACGTGCCATGTTAAGTCAAGCCGACAAGAAAAGCGAATAACAATTTAGTTCTTGAGAACAAATTGATGCGTGATCTTGAAGCGAACTGAACTTGATGTTAGACAACCACATGATAGGAGGATGTAATATGTATGAAAAACAGGGACGGAAGAGATAACAGAACTATGATGTGTAAACTAAGAAGAAGACATTTCACCAAATTAGAAGCAATGCAATGGAAGGTAGACACCATATGCAAGATGCTACAAATATCGCTCTGCCAAGTTAACAGTGTCTCATCATAAATGGCGTTTAAACAAATGTGAAGTAGTACAAGAAATAAATCATATGCAAGATGCAAACAACATCACACTACCATGTTAGAGGTCTCTCGTCATTAGTGCCATTGCATATTCACAGCATTGCATATTCACAGCTTATGATGTGTAAACTAAGGAGAAGGCATTTCAACAAATTAGAAGCAATGAAAGCTAGCCACCATATGAAAGATGCAACAAATATCACTCTACCAAGTTAAAACTGTCTCGTCATAAGTGCCATTTGAACAAATTAGTAGTACAAGCTAGAAAAGAATGTGAGATGTAACCTATATCACACTCTGAAGTCAAACATGTGTTATGATAAGTGATTGTTGCAGGTTACACAACAGTAGTAATTTGATGTAAGAACATGGTGTGATAGACATATATTGTATGTTCTAGAAAGCAGGAACACGTGTCTTATTCAAGTATAATGTGTAAAAAAGCGGATGGAATTCAACAAAATTAGAAGCAATACAAGCTAGACATCACACATAACATGCAACCACATATAACGATTGCCAAGTTAGAGGAGCACCGGTGATGCTACACTAGGGGAGCGTGCTCATCATAAACACAGCTTTGTTGAGTGTCTATGCATGTGTTGTCTTGGAAATCATCTTGGGGGTGTGGAGGAGTAGAAACTTTAGAGGCCCTCCGTTCGGAAGGAGCACCTTTATCCGCTGAATTGTCAAGTAAAACCGACAAGAAAAAGCAATAAAATTCTCTCTTCAGAACTCGTTCATGCATAATCTTGACAATCACTACTTTGATGTAAAGGCAAACACATGATACCGGGATGGAATATATCGAAAAACAGGATGGCATGGCATGTTCACAACTGTTTGTGTAAACTAAGCAAAAACCATTCCAGCAAATAAGAAGCAATGCAAGCTAGGCACCACATGAAAGATGCAACCAATATGACTCTACCAAGTTAAGCGTCCCATCATAAATGGAATTTCAACAAATTAGAAGCGGCGCATGCTATAAATCATATGAAAGATGCAACTAATATCGCTTTGCATATACTAAAGGTGTCTCGTCATATTGATTGATCGGGATACAAAAAACAATAGTTTTATGTAAGGACATGGTTAATAGACAGATGTACTATGTACTAAATACAGGAAGGCATGTCACATTACTTGGTATAATGTACTATAAGCTAAGCAGACTAGCACATGCAGTTTAACTTTGATTGGAGGATTTACAATCTAGACACCATATGTAACATGCAACCACATATCACGCTGCCAAGTTAGAGCAAGCACTGCGATGCTAGTGGAAATGTTGTAATCAACTCTGAGCTCGTTCACTATCTTCATCTAGCATTTACATTTCTTGAGAATCATGTCGGAGGCTGGCGGCTGCATTCTTTAAATGAGTAGTCCCCTTGCCTGCCTGCCTCGTCATAAGTGATTGATGAGGGATACACAAGAACATTAGTTTGATGTAAGAACATGGTCAATACGGATATACTAGTATGTACCAAAAAGCAGAAAGGCATGTCATATTCAAAGGTATAATGTGTAAGCTAAGAAGATGCAATTTAACCAAATTGGAAGCAATACAAGCTAGACATCCGGCTGGAGTGGTGGCGTGATCATCTAGGACACGAGAGCACGGTGGGAGGCGGGCTGCCCGCCACCATCGCAGCTTTTAATTGGCTTCGGTGATGCCTATCTTTCTTTGGGCTTGTCCTTGGCTCGGCCGATGCCACGACTAACAATTTTCTTACAGTGCTCCGGGATGGTGGTTCATGTAAAAATATCTTTCCTTATCTTGATAAAGACTGACTTGACCTTTGAATACAAGCTAGACACCATATGCAACATGCAACCACATATGACCTTTGTGAAGTTAAAGCAAGCACACAGGATGGTGGTTCACGGCGGCGAGATCATCAACTCGAGCTACATTCCCGTCTCCATCTGCGGACACTACACCCTTTAAAGTCTTGAAACATATACGGCCTAGCAGCGTACCATCTTTGGGCGACTTCTCTCTTCTCTTTTACCTTACATCAAAGCAGGGTCTGAAATACCCTTGCATAAAAACACAATAGTGAGTATGGGTGAAGTGTATGCAGAAGTAGTGCATTGTAAAAGTAGCGAGATAGCGGTGGCTGAAAAATAAATGACATGAGACATATGATAGCTTTACAACATTGCATGGCAAACAAAATTAGATTCTACTCCGTATGATTTTGTAATATATGAGCACAAGAAATGCAGGTACTCCTCCAGCACACCACCACATGTGGTCCTATCAAGATAACAGTCGACTAATAAAAAATAGGTCAGTCGATTTTTTTAATGAACCGTCCGAAAGGAGCAATGAGATGGCCCGTCTACCTCCCTTGATCCTTGTTGATGATCTTTCTCGAACCGCCAGGGACCACCGGCCCAGACCCCTGCCTCCGTCGCCCCGCCCTCCCATCGACCTCACACCACCACCGTGCTTAGCAGCGCCCCCTGGCCATCCCTTTAATCCCGACCGACCTCCAGATCAGGCGCCCGGTAGCTCTAGGCCGCTGCGCCCTAAGATAAACACCAAGGCGCTGCTTCCCGGCGTAATAGTCGTACTAGCGCTTTATTACGATGGGAATGCTTCCGTCAATTGGGAATCAAGCGGCAGAAATTGAAATTTAGAGCGACGGACCTCTAGCTAAGATGAAATAGTATATGAGGAGAAACCTTGTGCATCACGAGTTACTAGGAACATCTAGTATCAAGAAGAAGCGGTCGACTAGTGTCTTACGTGGGATGAATACCTGCAAGCGAGAGGCGTAAGATTTGCGAATAAGGGAAGAGAGTACCTTCTTGGTTGCGGTGTGGTCACCTCCACATGTCGCGCGATCTTCTTCTTTTACCGGGAAACCGATGTTACGGAGGTGCGAGGCTTGGGCGAACCCATGGCCAAATTGTTGTTGTGTTGCCATGGCATTATGTCGGCGGAGGAAGCAGATCCGGCGGCGAAGGGCGGCGTAGCAGGAACAACTCGGTGCGGTGGAGGTGGTGAAGTTGGAGGCGGCAGCGGTGGCGCTTGAGGCGGCGTGGTTGAAGCTGGCTCGAATGCAGGCGACTCGGCCTTAGCTTCAACTACTAGCCGTGGAGGCGTTGCGGTTGAGGTTGCGGTGGATAGCGGCGTCGAAGTATCGGCTCGGCGTGATGGAGGCGGCGGTTGATGGGTGGGATGGGGTGGCGGACGGAGGGCGCGAGGTTTCATGGTGGTGGAGAGGTAGTTTTGGCGCCTAGGGAATGCGAATGGGGAATCGGACGGGTGGGGGAACCATGTTTGATGCAGGATCGCTTTTTTGGCTTTTGAGCAGAAGATGGGACACGGTTGTTTGAAATTTGGGAAAGTACAAACTTTTCCCCACTTAAATTCGGACCTCTGCGGGTCGAGGTAGGATGGTAATCCCAGGTGTCCCAAATAGTGGGCGGGCGATTTGGCCGTGCGCATGTGCTTAGGCGGCCATTGTGTATGAATGTTTTTAGGGCGGTTGCGTGGCGTCTAGATGAAGCTACAAACCTACGGTTTAGACCTTTGGACGTCGGGCGGTAGGTTTCACGGGTCGGAGTTATTAGAAAAGTAATTTCCTTGTACTACCAAACATTGGTCTCACACGGTTTCGGGCGAGTAGAGGCTCTTTTGGCGATTCGTTCGAAATTTTGAAACACAAGCATTCACATTTAGAGTACTCTTGAACTATGAGGATTGACCTAAATAGACAACGTTATATTTGACCTTGTATGTTTGAAAACCTCATCAAATTATCCGCTTCTTTTTGAAATTTTGACACTTGAAAATCCTATAACTCGATTATTTTGGAATGGAGAGCTAAATTTGAATCTATTTTGTACACGACTACATATGCTATTATGTACAAAATCGAGCAAAATGGTGCCCCCATAATTTAGGTATGGTTTACAAATGCCATGATATCAAATTCAAATAATTGAATGGACTTCATGTTGAATTCGATTTTTAAACCACCTTAAGTTGAATTCAAATGTATGCTAGTTCATATATAGCTATTTATAATGTCCATTTGTAACTTTTGTATGTATAATGTGTTTTACACGAACATGAACTATACTCACGTTTATATTCGATTGCTAAGCGATGCATTATGCAGAGTTCAAAATACTAACTATGTGGATCAATTGTGTGAATAATAACATAGACATGCTCAAATTTGATAGAATCTAGATGTCTAATGGATCAATGACCGCTCCTTCTGCAATTGCAAATATCATGATCCCATCCTAATATTTGGATACAATTAATATCTTTAATCAATGTGTAGAAGCAGTCTTTTACGTGTAGTTTCACTCTCCATCGGTGGTCTCTCACACATGCTCACACACTCTCTCGAGGTGTCTTTCTACTTTACATGCTCTAGATATAACCCTCCTCCCTCTCGTAACCATTTACAACTATTTTCACTAACCTTTATCACAAGCACTCTTCCTCTACTTAAACATACACGCACAATCCTCATTGACCCTTTCTATATACATGGACCTGCCTCGTGTCTCATGTCGCACATTATCTTCACTTTGTCTCTCACGCATTGTCTCACACCTCTCTTCCTAATCGTGAGTATGATTCTAGCGAGCATTACATAGGATGCCCCTTAAAGTTAGGTTGGATGAATAGTAATATCGGAGATAAAGGGTTACCTTAGTCGAGAACCTAGGGTTACAAATCCTAGCGGCTTTGTCGGTGGACACGAGTCCTTCATAATTCTGCTATCTTTGTCTTGTCGACTAGTCATCCATGGGTCTTCCTAAATGTGTCATGGGCTAACCAATGTGGCGCGAGGCCGGAACCGAACGAAGGGCCTCACGACCCACCGGACCTCACGCGGTGACACACCCTCTGCCCCCCACGTCTTATTATCTTCTCACACCCACACATACCAACACAAACACCACACAGAGAAAATTTCTCCTGGTGCCTCTATTCCCTCCCCTTGCATATACACACTCAAGGGAATGGAATCTCTTGTCGTGACATCATATTAGTCTCTCTCTCTAGACCACTCTCATTTCTCGTGCTATCTCTCCCGCCCCCAGTCGGCCCCTCTATCCATGCCTCTCTCGAATCGTAATACACACACATACCTCTCTAGGCCCATAAATGCATCAACTACACATTCACATGTTACATCCGTACCCCATTGATCTAAAAGCCCTCTCTTCACGTTTATTTGAATACAACATTCCTTTTGAATAAAGTGTGGCCAAAAATTGATATTTATTCCGCCTTTGTGAATTTGTATATTCTTATATTATATACAAAGTTAGTCATAATAAAGATAAATGAAGAGCATCTCTCTCTCCATCGCATACACCCCCTATCGCCCCTTTCACGTATGCACACAAAACTATCTCGGGTCCTCTAAATGTAAGCCCTAGAAAATTCACGCGTGTTTCAGCTTTCTCTCGCGATATATGCAATAGCGATCATTGTATTTGAAGTAAAAGCACGATACATACATTGGACTTCACAATCCACTCATTACGGTCACCGTTTCGTTTAGTGGTTATTATCGATCACGGGCTCACCGTACAACTCTGTATTTGCTCATGACATGACTAGTTGACGATTAAGCGCTCACGTGGCACCTCTATTGTTGCATCACATTATCTCACTAGCATCGTGCCCACACTGTCGACTTGTATCTACTCTACATCTACACTCTTATAGAATACATAAAATACACTCTTATAAAAAACAGAGTTGGTGGCGATGGTGTACTGCCATCTGCAATATAGGCCGTCCGATTTATATCGGCGGATAGGAAAAAACTATGGCAATTTTGCAAAAAGTACCCACACCTCTCCACATTTGCAAATAAGGCCTTCCCTCGTTCATCCTTTTCTCTCACAAGATAAACAAGTCATACAAATGCATCTTGATGTTACGTTACAGCGCATGGGCATCTTGCTAGTAAGGATGAAAACAAGCGACAAAAAATATTTTGGCGGTGGTTGAAGTCATGACCCATGAGCACAGCGGACAAGGTGGCCTTGTATCGGTATCTTGAGCCGTCCGTTTTAACCCACAAGAGCTGGTGTGGTGATTATGCACACTGCGCATGCGCATGCACGAACTGCATCCATAACACTCACACAAACACATGCACCACCTTTTACGCAACACTCACATGTACACGCAGCCATGCGCACACAACACTCACACGCACACACGCGCATGCATGCACACACAGTACACCACCGACCAACACACTCTCACGCTCAAGTGCTCAACCTACGTGCATGTACACATCAGGCCACAGCAGACACATACACAACCAGGTGATTCCAGCGCACGGGTTGGAGCCTTATCACGCTGCATAAATTTGTGTTTATCGACCTTTCCCTATCTTGAACGGCGGTGGGACCTGCAAGGCGTGGTCAATTTAACTAGTCAACATTCGCCACCAGACTATTTGGCGGTCAGCGAGTGCAATCCGATCTGAGCTGTGAGCAAGTGACGGATAATCACCGCCAAAAGCGTATATAGTGACCGTAATCAGCTTATTCTGAAGTTTGGTGACCGTATTACGCTTTTCTCTCTATAGGCCTTCAAAACTACATCTCTACGTTCTGCATGTTACATCTAACAACTATGCAATACAACACTACTACTACACTCTAACATAATAAATCATATGTGTTTTTAGTTTTACTACAAATCATATTGTTACTTATAATTATTCAGTTTGCATACATTAAAATTGCCTTTGAAATGTATGGCTAGTATCATCTACCGCGGGAAAAATCCGCCCTTTCTGTTTAATCGGGTTTGTATCAATGGATCGTGCAAAATAGCAAAACTATAGTACTATCTGATACAAGTGACAGTTCAACTTTGGGCGTCGTGTCGTCTACTCCTCCGTCGTAAGAGTGGGCGCTTCGCTTTCATAAATCTTCTAGTCCCTTTCGCCGACATGTGGGACATCAAGCTACGGGTCCACGTGCCATACCGGAATCTGATCGAGCAGCGGGGTGAAGCACCCAGTCATGGCGCGGCGTAGTAATGAGCAATGAGGCATCAAATCACAAAGCTGCACCTTTCCCTTGATTAAGTTGGAGGGGCGAAGTAATAATGCTAAAAAAGAAGTTGGAGGGGCGAAGCAACAATCATTTCACTCGTTGCTGAATCCGCTTCTCCCTCATCTTCTTCAACTTAACCACGTGTTGTTTACTGCCGTTTTTACGCCTCATGTGGGGCAGCGGATCGGCTTGGTAAAGCAACGACACGTGGGACGCATGTTAGCAAACCGCCATCCAGCGGCAAAATCATCTCCTTTTACTAATCTTGATTCTATAATTTTTAGATCAATATAATTGAGATTTGTATAGATAGCACACAAGATCAAAACCAAGTGAGTGCGGTTAAGGGCATCCACAATGTGTAGCCAAATGTGAAAATAGCTTTTGGCATCGTGGGAACCATTATGGGCGGTGTTGCCAAAGCCAAAAGATGGGCTGAAGCTCCTAATTGATTGATTGAAGGAATAGAAAAATGCAACGTCTCTCCTCTTTCTCCCATTCTTGGGCGCATGTAGTGCAGTATAGAGCACAGAGTCTACTCCATGTCCCTTCTATCACAAATCACAAAGCGGTGAGGCATCAAATCACAAAAGCAGACGAAGCAACCATCATTTCACTCTTCGCTGACTCCACTTCTCCATCGTCTTCTTGAGAAACCATCTCACCGCACTAGTACTCCTAGTAGTAGTACTAGTAAAGGACTTCTGGATGCAAATAAAGCGGTTGTCTCGGCTTGTAGGCGGCACTTGCGAGCGACTTACGTGGTCTCCCTCAATGGTGTTCTCCGTCGAGCGCACTTAGCCAAACCACACACAAAAAATAAATCGGCGTCACGCAATGGGAAGGAAGTCAAATATAGTTACTACCTCCATTTTTTTGTACACAAGGCCAATATTATCAAAATTACAATTTGCAAGGGCCACTAACACTAATCGAGGCAAAATTGATGGGGTTAGCAACCAAGGACATTAATATCCCTGCATGCATGCAGAAGTGAGAAGGTTGGTTTGCATGGCGCTGCATTAATCAAGCAATGAGGGTGAGATGGTTAGCTCTTTGGTCTTCGAGAAAAAATCGCATTAATTGACCGTGAAGCGAGTTTGTATCGATTAAATCCCGAAGGAAAACCCACCTTTCTTTTTAACACTAGTACTCCTAAATGCGTGCGTACTTATCCTGTTTGGGTCTAGGACTTGCATTGCCAAACTTAGCCACACATTTTGCCAAGCTTGCCTAAAGTTTTCAAAATGAGAAGGAGGTACACTTGCGCTGGCTGTCGGTGATGCACCGCACCCTCTGCAGTCGCTCTGCTTGCTTGGCAGTCGCTTGCACCCTCACCACGATCGTTCTGCACACATAAACCCAACCAAGGGCAGCACCCTCAGCGCAGTCTTGTCGCATGTGAACAAACCAAACTCAGCCATCCTATCGCTGACACATAATTTTAGTTCATAGAATATGTTTGTCCAACGCATGTTGGGGAGTATCCGTCTGACCCGTGCGATGGTCTGTTCGGGAAGAAGAAGAGGTGAGGAAGAAGGAAAGAAGGGTTAGGAGACATAGGATATTAATCCAACACTTTGAAATGGTAGACTGTCCCAAGTCGAGGCGACTTGCATAACAAATATAGGAGTATATTTTTACACAACAAAAGATCCGTAAAACAACAACATAAAGTAAAACTATCCTTTGCTTTCGCGGAAAGAGGCGACTTCGTCGCCTTTGGCTGCCGGCCTTGAACCATTAAATCGCTGCCGGCGTGTCTCTGCACCGTGGTTGTCCTCGACCTCCAGCTACTTGTTCAAGCGAGGCGTCTGGGCGCTCTGCGAGCGAGCACAACACAGTTCAAGTCGAGGGCGTCGGTTCCGCTGCGGGAGGGCCTCGATGGCAGCGGCATCCCGCGCTCGCGTCAATTCGAGCTTCCGCCGCCCGGTTCAAGTCCAGGCGTCCGGTTCCTCCTGCGGAGGCGTCGATGAGGCGGCATCCGTGCGCTTCTGCGTCGAGTCGAGCCTCTGCCGCCCGGTTCCGCTGCGGGAGGCCTCGATGGCAGCGGCATCCAGCGCTCCGCCTCAAGTTGAGCCTCCGCGCCCGGTTCACATCCATGACATCCGGTTCCACTGCGGGAGAGCCTCGATGGCGGAGGCATCGCAGCGCTCGCGTCGAGTTGAGCCTCGCCTCCGGTCCTCCTTTAGTATCGCCATGTTGAACCGCGGGTCCACGCACCATGGGGACTCGGATGCGGCGCGAAGTCGGCGTCCATCGTCTCATATCCGCCGAGGCCTTCGGCGCGACCTTCGCGATGAACATTGGATGGCTTCCTCCTCCTCGTAGCTTGGCTCCGAGAGAACTTCGAGGATTGGCCGCGCCAAAGCGAGCTTGGGAGCGAAGTGCGTGGCGCCGGCCGCGCCCGCGATTTCTGCGGCGCTCGGCGTCGACATCTTGTAGTAAGTGATCTTGCGGCACACCATGGCTTTCCGGTGAACTAGGGGATGCTTGATGCGGGCTAGGGGATCGAAAGGTGGGGGAATGGGCTGGAGATTTGGAGTGGTTTTAGGGCGTGGCTGGCGTGGGCGGCAGCGAAGGTTACGGTGTGAATAGTGGTTCGGTGGCGACCGGTCAATCGGTTTGTTGTACATCGCTCTTATCGTGTTGGCGTTGCAGCCCGACACGCTGGACCCTCCGTCGCTCACCCGAATGGAGCAGCGCGCCGTCTTGCGTTTTAAGCTCGCTTGTGGGACGCGGTTGAGAGCAAACCGGCGTCCCTACCCCTCCCGCCCGCGTCATTTATTATACCACCACTCCCTCTATTTTATGCGGAGTAAATAAAAAGCAGAGGAGTATACTCTGAGATGAGGATCCTGGCGTGGCGAACCCATTGAGTAAGCGACATATGGGGCCTAGCAAGCATAGGGTCCGCTTGATGAAAGTGACGAAAGGGAGGGTAAGGCAGGGATACCTCGTCGGAGGATCCACTTCCACTATACTACTTTGACCAAATGTTAGAGTAATAATATATGACATGCAACTTACACAAAGCATCAGGGTCTAATGCATTTTTCAAGGCTAACTTTGACCAAATGTTAGAGTAATAATATATGACATGCAACTTACAAAAGCATACGGTCAATTAGGTATGTGAAAGGAGTTTCAATGATATAATTTTCACATGATACATCTCATGTACTATTAATCTTGTCAATAGTCAAATTGGAAACCATCTAAGTACAAATCTAGGAGTACATCTGAATCTAACAATATTGATTGGGTGTTGTTGAATGTTCATACCTTTTTATCATAGTAGAGATACTTTGACTACACATAAAACTTATATGTAAAGTAGAAAGGATAGGAGGGAGTATATTGTATGTTCAAAAAAGAAACGAACATTGAATAGCCTTTATATATGATTTGCGGATGCTATGATCACCAGTTCAAATTTTTGAATCCGCCTTAGGTATCACGTGCCCCCACTCGTTCCCTCTCGATTTCATCTCGGGGTCCGGAGATATATTGAAACAAGACTAGGGTGGGTACATGCAAATGATACTTGGTGGAATGTTCAAATGAGGCATGCGGGAGGATGGACTCGACTGGAGGGCGACATGATCGATGGAGAAGAGGGTTGGAGAGGAATGAGAAATAAGCAAATGCCACATGATTACACTTGAACAGCTCAAATAAACAATAAGTTGTCTCGCTTGGCCTACATAGTGAAAGGCCTAATGCTTAGCGAACAGCAGCCTTCGAATATGGCGGAAAACAGGGAAACCGACATGTGGGACACACCCGTCGGAACGGCGTAAGCGCATACTAGTCAATGGAGGAGCTGGCCCGACCTCCTCGCCACCGATAACCGTTCATGTGGGTCGTTGGGGCCAACAGCGAGCGCAGCTCCAGCACCGCCTCTGGACACGGCGACCGCGGTGGCGACACACTCATATCATCGCTAGACACGGTCGGTTTCGGTGTGCGAGGGTGGTGTTAGTGCTGTGGCACGACCAGCGGTATGTTTGGTTTGTGCCCAAGGTTGCCCCATCAAAGCATTGGGTAGCCAAAAATTTTGAGGTATTGATTTCCCATGATTTGGCCGACATTGGCAAGAAAAATGAAGTAGAGTTGGCTAGAGTTCATTGGCATGCCAAAGAAATGGCAACCATCAAACAAAGACCAATCTTTGGGTCATGAACAAAATTTTGGTTGAGGTATTGGTTGCCCATGATTTGGCCGACATTGGCAGAAAAATGAACTAAAGTTGGCTAGAGTTCATTGGCATGCCAAAAAATGGCAACCATCAAACAAAGACCAATCTTTGGGTATGACCAAAATTTTGGTAAGGTGCACTTTGGCCACAATCCAAACACACCCCAAGACCCGGCTCGTCGAGGATGCAGGCGCCATGCAGCGTCCATGAGTGGTGTAAGCGACCAGCTGCATCCTATGGACTGAGACCATGCGGGTCATCTTGCTTTTCAATGACATCGGGGATCGCATTTGAGCAAAGGCATCTCCAACGTTGCCACGACCGCGGTGACTACCCTAGCACACCAAAGCCCTCGTCCCTCGCGCCATCGCGTGATGCGTTCCAGCCGGCGCCCGGCTGCGCATTCATGCCGTCTGTTCATATGTAAATCGTTAAGGCTCGGTGCAGGAACCAACTCCAGCGACTTAATGACACCGAGCGCTTGGCCTCACGGAATGCGCTACTTAAAGTGCAAGCGCCCAGGTGACCTCCACACCATAGCGCATCGTCCTCCTACGGCACCACATACTCCATGACCGCAAGTCACGAGCGCTCTGCGGGAAAGCTTGTCTTGGGGATGAAGCTCGAAAGTGCCGCCCTCGCTCAAGTCACCACTTGTGGCCTTAATAAGCGGTGTAGCGAGCAGCAGACGCGACAGCACAAGCGATAGCCTGCTGGCGGCCGATGGCGGGAACACCGTCGACCCACGCGTCCTACTTGTCGCCGTCCCAACGTCACGGCACCGCCGGTCGAGGACTCCTCCGAGATGAGTAGGGCATGGGGGCGGCAGGGCATGGTGTGCCAGCCTGGCGGTCCGTATCCGGGTTCTCTCTTCCTCGCCGGTGACCGCACCTTCACTTCACGGGTCTTGAACCCCGCCCCGATACATAGAGATCGCAGATGGAGGGCGTCGATGCGCTTGCCGTAGAATAGGTTTAGGGTCGGTTTCTTTTATTTTTCTGTCCTATAAAAGTTTGAAATGTAATGAAAATCTATATCGTGTTTGCATTAATCTCGGCGGTGTATATGAACTTTCACAATAATATACATATTGTGGGAGTACTAGCAAGATGCCCATGCGTTACGGAAGATGAAGATCTTGTGGGAGAAAAGGATGAGCGATGGAAAGCCTTATACGCAAATGTGGAGAGGAGTGCGGGTAAATTCTCATAGTTTCCTTCCTATCCGTTAGATATAGATCGGACGGCCTATATTGCGATATAAAGGCACACCATCATCACCAACTCTGCTTTTTATTGAACGAGACAAATCTAAAAAACCCAAATAAGCCAACCTCGGCATATCGCCGCGGGAAAAAGACCGGCAGCGCCGTTTAGTCGGGATTACGGATTACTAGTAGTAGTATCGATGGATCGTGTGAAGCAACATTTTTTGAGGCGAAGCACCTAATAGTTTAAAAAGGAAAAAAAGCGGTACCTCACAGCACTCCCGTCGCGGTCGCATTACCCCACATGTTCGGTCCTGCACAGTTCACGCATAAGCGGGCAGCGCTTGACTTGCCTCTTCAGCGACCGTGGGACTGCACTTGGAGAAACCGACCATCGCCAAACTCCCCCACCCACGGCGAAAATCCCCCCACACACACAAAATTCCCCCAAATCCGATTCAACACGCCCTTGACCAAATATTCCCCAAATCCCCTCCCCGTCCCCCTCCACTCCATTAAGCTCCATAAAGCTATCGTCCTGCCGCGCCGTCGTCGGCGCGCTTGATTCGTCGAGGGGCCTTGCGGCGATCCTCTCGCTCCCACGGTACACTCGTAGACTGCCGTCCTCTAGCTGCGCCGCCACCTCACAGGTATGTTCTTGTGGGCGCGGCGGTCAGCGCCGCCACCGCTGGCGGCGTTAGGTGTGGAGCGCATGGCGGTCAGCTTCTCCCATGCAGCGCATTCTAGATTGAGGCCCGTTCATGTCGATTATGGCGCTGAATGTTGGTGACTGTTAATCTCCTTTGTTTGCGAAGTAGTTTCTTGTCAATATGCTCTGCTTAGAAGCTTCCTTGCCATTACGCACTCAATCTTCTTAGCTGAGATGGCATGCCAAGGCCGATTAGTTGCTAAAATATCCTGCCATATATTTATTGTGGCGTGGATTGCCATGGTCTAGTAGCCAATCTGTTAGGTGAAATAGCTCTACACGTTTTATACTCGATCTTTGTTGCTGCGGTGGCCTTGATAGTTCGATGGCTGTGTGCTTCGGCCTCATTATTGTTGAAACAGCTTGCCATAATTTAGCACTCAAATCTGTTTGTTGAATTAGCTTTACATATATTTCGTTACTTAGATCTGCTCGTCCAAATATCTTGCCATAGCTTTAGACATCAACCTAGGTATTTTTTCTGGACTTCATAAAAAAGCATATATGTTTTTCCTGTAATATCTACTAGAAGAACTAATTTGTATGTCTAACAGATGGACATGACTTGGATAACTTCTTCTCGAACATTCTCCGCTGCATATGTCGAGGGGGTTGAAAACTTCATGAACTTTATTAGAGCTGAGTACGGTGGTCCGAAATCAGATGTGCTCTGCCCGTGTAGCAGTTGTATGAATTCAATTACAAGACCCGATCAAGCTGTGCAAAATCATCTACACTTGTATGGGATGTCGGTCACATATACTAGGTGGGTTCATCATGGTGAAGCTGTGAGCGTCAATGATATTGACTACGTGGAAGCAGCGGATCACCATCTTGATCTGCTGATGCTCGGTGGAAGAGGAGGAGGAGGTGGTGGTGGCGGGGCGATGAGTTTGACCAACATTGAAACAATGCTACGAAATGCTCGTGCATTCGTGAACTTTCACTGCGAGAAGAAAAAGCGGTGGGCCCGCATGTTGGAACAATGCAAGCGTTGCTGTCACCCGGAAATAAGCTGTCGGTATTCTCAGCTATGGTCACCTTTCTTGGTGAAGACATCTGAGTGGATGACCAACAAATCATTCGATCACGATGTTGGCTGCTTTCCATAAATCTTTCCCGGATCGTCTGAGCTGCCATACACCTCTGATAAAATGAAGAATTTCCTTCGATGCGGTTGGAATTGGATATGATATGATCCATGTTTGTAAGAATAATTGTGTTACATTAGGAAGGATTATGCCAACAAGTGAATACCGAAATGCAAATCATCAAGATGGAAAGATGGCGATCTTTGTGAAGGCGATTCCTCATAATGCTCGAGATATTTTCCAATTACACCAAGATTGCGGAGGTTGTTTCATGATCTTTGAAACAAGAGAGGATGTCTTGTGGCATTCTAGGAACTAGGAGTACATAGATCGAGAATGTAATGAGCCATCCATCTCATGGTAGTGAGTGGAAAAGCTTCAATGATAAACACAAAGAGTTTCTTCTGACAGAAACATTAGACTTGGCTTAGCTTCACATGGATTTAACCCATTTGGCGCGAGGCGCCACATATAGCATGTGGCAAGTGCTTGTTATCCTTACAACATGCCTCCAAATATACGCACCAAAGAATCAAACTACATAATGGCCTTGCTCATCCCAGGTCCAAAAAGTCCTAGAAAGGATTTTGATTTGTTCATGGAGCCTCTTGGAGGAACTTCAACAACTATGGAAGGGTGTTCTCCTCGAGACCTATATAGCAAACCACCGGCTGATTTCTTTCTGCGTGCTTTTGTAATTTGGTGCATCCATGATTATCGGCTTTGGGCACTATGTCGAGGCGAGCGACACATGGTTACAATGCATGTGTTATTTGTGATAGAATCATTGTCATATGCAATACTTAGCAAGATCTGTTACATTGGACACATTTGTTTCCTTCCCAAGGACAAGCCGCATCTGGAAAATCTGAAGACATGTGTTCAATGCAAAGCATGAAAACCGTGATCGTAAAGAGGCTCACCCCGATGAGTTGCAAGTGGGATTAGAGAAGGTCGGGGCATATTACACGGAAACCATCCTGGTAATGGTAGTGGGAAAAGAGCGTGTACGGTAGAAGAGATTATTGTTTACCCGAGGTCCACTTTGTGGGACTTGGAGTATTGGAAAGATTTGGATCTGCGGCATAATCTTGATTGTGATACACATCGAGAAAAATATATGTGACATCATTATTGGCACACTTCTTAACATTGAAGGCAAGACGAAAGATACCTTAAAATCTAGGATTGATTGGACACACCTGGGTATCAGAAAGGATTTGCAGGTGCAACATGAAGGTAAACCACGGGATATGGCACCAGCTGTGTACGTCTTGGACAAGGTAAAAAAAAGAATTCTGCGAGGTCCTGTCATGTGTGAGATTCCCACATGGATTTGCTTCCAACCCTGAAAGGAGAGTCAGTGCACATGGAAACAAGGTACAAGGGTTGAAAACTCATGACTGCTCGTCCTACTTCAAAGGTTTTACTGTTATCCTTAGAGGATTGGGCATACGACTTATCTGAGCGATTTGCGAGTTGGGACAATTCTTGAGAACTCTGCAGTAGAAATATCAGGACAGATGCTTTGGAGCGTCTTAGAGACAATATACAAACTATCCTATGCGATTGAGAGGATATATCCTCCAACCTTCCTTGATGTGATGGTGCACTTGGCTGTTCATCTACCTGATGAGGCACTACTTAGAAGTCCAGTACAGTATGGCTGGATGTACCCTATTGAAAGCAGCTAGGCACTTTCAAGGGCTATGTTAGGAACGAGCTAGACCGAGGTTCCATTGTAGAGGCCTACATTGCTACTGAAGCGTTGACATTCTGCTCAAAATACATTGAAACAAGCGATCAGCTTAGCAAAGAGGTGGGTGAAGACAATCCGGGCTCAATGTTTTCGATTATTACATTAGAGATTCTGAGGGAAGAGTCGACAAGAGGAAAAACCTAAAGATTTGGACAAAATGGTTTGGTATGTGTTGAATAAGCATCACGAGATACTACCTTATATCAAGTAAGTGCGATCTTGCAGCTTATACATCATAATCTACTAAACTTGCAGCACATTCTTATATATTTAGATGTTTGTGCGATCACTATGTTGTGCGGCATCTACAAAGAGGAATTCTTGCCACAAAATCCAAGAAACATTGACAAGCTGGTAATGGCAGGATTTCGAATGTTCAAGAACCATGTAAGCTTTTGAAGTGCCTTTGTCGGTTTTTTAGTATATTGAGTACATAAGATGATCAGCTTGTCTATTTTCTAACCATAGGTTAAGAAGATGCGAGAGGATGGGCATGCGATTGATGATGCCCTTTACTCACTAGCAATGGGTCACGATACTCGGGTAAGACATTATGAATCTTGCATTGTTGGAGATATGCGCTACAACACCCTTGCCGAGGCGAAGCGAGGAAGACACAAAAGCAGTGCCATCATGAGCACGGATCGTATGACAAAGAGACAAGTGAAATGTATGCTAACATAACGGACATTGTTCATTTGCAGTATATCTCGAGTTTGAGGATCATCGGTGTGTGGTTACATTGTCTTTGTCGTTGGTATAACCTGTTTTCGAGGATCATAAAACCCGAGGTGATGATTATTTCAAATCCATCAATGTCAAAGGCGTGCAGACCAACGAGCCTTTTATTTTGGCAAATCAAGCAACACAGATATTTTTCTTGGAAGACACATTTGCGTAGCGATGGTGGAAGTATTGCAAAGGTTTGAAGCGAGAGAATTCATTTAATGAAGTTGCCCTACAAGATGATGCTTACTTTGCTCACGATGTACAAGATAACACAGATGTTCCTAATATCTTTGAGAACCATCACGTCAATGACGCCGGCAAAAAGATTGCCTGTCGTGCTGTGGACATACAAGAGTTGATCAAGAAGAAGCCAACGTTCAAGGATGTTGAGGACAAAGAAGAAGATGACACCGTGGGGAATTATGATTCAGACTGATACACATGGCGAAGATGTTGACGCTGCTGCTGCGGATGATGATTACATTGCTTTTGTCGTGTTTGCCTGTCAGAAAATGTTTTCTATCTACTATGTGAAATTGTGTTTGCTATGACAACTGAAACCTGATGAAATTGTTGTTTAGTATTTTGCTATGAGAACATCACTTGTTTTGTATGCTGATTTGTGTTTGGTGATTGTATGACAACTAAAACATGATGACATTGTTGTTTACTTGTACTCATATTTGGCTGTGAAACTTGAATTTGATGACATAGTTTGTTGTTGGACTGCAATTTCCTCGACGTCTTTGAATGAGAACAAAGCTGACTCGACAGGGCCTCTGCTATTTATTTATTTATATGAGCAAAAGGGGATACCCCTGATTTCCGTTAATAGAAATCATTAGATGTTCACAACACTCGCCCACCTGCTACAGGTTTCATTCATTACTAGTTTGACCAAAGTGCTCATGTAAGTAGTACTGAATACATCACAGTGCTACATACTGCTTTGCAAATAAAGAGACAATCATCCTCTGAGCACATCGATTTTGCCCATTATCTTCACAAGCTCTTTCATCTCCTCATTCTTTGTCAAGGTCGTTCGTGACTATTGCTTGGCCATGATCGGAAGGCTGCATCTTTAACCTTCTTCTCTACATCTTCCTCTTCATCGTTCCTTGATTACTTGTCCAACACCCAACCTGCTAGTATTGGGATTCCTCGGTAACCAAATAATCAGCGTGGTTGCATTCCCCACATCGACAACTTCCCGAAATACAAATCACCACGAATATTCCCTTTTACGCACGAATCAAATTGGAAGATCATCAGCAAACTATTAAAAAAATCAGCAGCTGAAAGCAGCAGAACAACACTAAAACATATTATTACCCCATGATTCAAGCATTTGTAGAAGACTTCGGCGGGGTTGCGGATTGTGGTTGAGGCGCGACGGATGACTCTGCGTGATTTGCAGCGGTGGCACCACACCAGCAGCGGGTTGCGATGAGAAATCGGCTGCGGTGCTGGCGTCTTGGCGAGGTGTGTGAGACCTGAGGCGATAATGCAGTGGCGACTTGGCGCATATCGGTTGTTACTGCTGAAGAAGCGGTGGACGAGCAACCGGCGGACATGGTTATTCTGGCGAGCTTACGATGCTAAGCGAGTAAGTAGAAGCGAGAGGAAGCGAATGTTGGATATGTCGGTTTCATTACTTGCGAGTAGCATAGCACCATATATAGTCATAGTCTAGGTTTGGATTCAAACCAGCTACTGAGAACACGTCTTTCTTTTTCTAAAACTTCGGCAGCGTCTCTTTCTTGGTACACTAGCTTGTTACATCGCCTTCCCAAGTCTTTGATTTTCTTTCGCTTTTTTGCGAGGAAGGAAGGAGGACAAAATTGAGAGTTCCTCGGACTCGAATCCAAGACCTCTCGGTTGAAAACCAAGGGTGCTAGTCACTTATGTGCGAAGCGTTCCTGTGAGGAGGGCGGCGAGCGAACACATTTTCCTCGCAGTTTTCTTCCTATATATAAAAAAGTATGCTACTTGGTGTCGCTAAGTCAAAAATGATTGTGCCAACCTTGACCATCGGATTGACATTCAACGTCAGTCGCGTTTCTTGATCTCTTCTTCCTCGAGCCGCCAAAGCCAAACCAGCGCCCGGCCGAGACCGCCAACTCCGCCTCCACGGTGGCTGTGATCTTCCACAGCTCTGTTACGTTTCCCATCAAGGCCTCACCATCATACTCCGTCTTGGTTACGCTCCTCTGCTGGCGCCGCCCTCGGTGTTGTCAACATGGTCAACAACGAGAGGAATAAGGAGATATTTGTACATAGTGAGGATGCGATAAAGGACCCAACAGCGTCTTGTGATAATTTTGTTTTTCGGAGACGGAGAAGGGTATCAAGCTGGGTTGTGCGGGACCCATGGCCCGTCTAGCCCAGCTTTTATTTCATATCTTTAGCACATGACCAGCCAAGTTTGTTTTTCCTTTACGAAAAATGTCTAGCTAAGCGATTTTGTTTTTTGCAGAATAACCAACATAGGCCTACTTGCTTTTCTCATACTCTTTGGA
Source organism: Aegilops longissima (assembly GCA_021605205.1). Lineage (NCBI taxonomy): Eukaryota > Viridiplantae > Streptophyta > Magnoliopsida > Poales > Poaceae > Aegilops > Aegilops longissima. Next base: position 33,382 of record JAHIAM010000423.1, read on the forward strand.
AATCTTTCAAGATGAGGAGGGATGCATTTTGCCCGAGAAAATGGGCTATAAGTAATAAGAAATGGGCTATAAGTAATAATAAATGGGTTGTAAAATGAAAAAAATACAGCAAAGCAGGCAATTAGTTCCAAAATACTGTTTTCCTTGGTTTTGATATTTTAAATTTCATTGTTTTTCTGGGTAAATTTCATTGAATATAAATTAAGGTATATTTAGATTTAAAATTAATTTGAACACAGCTAGAAATTTGGGTTGTATGCTATTTGGGATAGATTTGGAGGCTCACTTGTGGGTCTACTAGGTTGGCGTGTGCTTTGGCATTGTCAACTTAGTCCTAGCGATTCTAGCTTGCAGTGACCGTTGGATGTTAATCCAGCGGCCATCTTCTTCTTCAATCTCGATCTTCTTTCTCCGGCCGCCCAAACCAGCTCTGGTGGGACTGCACTCCCGCCTCCGTGGCGGCTGTCTTTGCCGCCTGAGCCGCACCGCCCACCGACTTCATTCTTGGCTAGGCCATTCCTCTACTCACCCACCTCCTGTTATTTTTCCGGCGGGCGGCGGACTAGTAAACTCTCGTACTCCCCACCGCGTGAGCAACCATTGTCGAGTCTTCCCGGCTCCGTGTCGTTTCCTTCCTAGGCCTCGCCATCGTCCACCGCCATGGTGCTCTCGGCGTGACCTGGTCAGCGTGGTCAGCGAACAACATCCATCGGCCATGGGCTGTCTGCGCAAAATAATGATTCCTCCACGGCAGTGGGACCCACCGGAAGGGCCTACGTATTTCATGAAAAAACGTTCCCCGTGACATGCCGGACCCACCAGCTATATCTTCGCATAAGGAAGTGCCTCCTTATTACACAAAAAAATGAATACCCACCCTGCTATTGGGACCCACCATAGTGGGAGGATGACTTGTGGGCCAACTAAGTTGACGGGGACGGAGGGCTTTGTCAACTTAGTCAATATGAATGATTCTAGCTCGGTGACCGTCGATGTCCATCCAACGGCCGTAGTGCTTCTTCAACCTCTGGTCTTCTTGCTCCGGCCGCCCAAAGCAGCGCCGGTCGTGCGCATGCTCCTGCATCCCGTGGCGGTTGTGCTTGCGGAGGCCTCCGCCCTACTATTCCACGCTGGCCAAGCCTGCGCGTGGCAACCTCACACTTGGCCGAACTAGTGAATCCTCGTACTCCTCTCTGCGCGGGCTTCCCTGCCGCGTCTTTCGGCTCCGTGTCGTCCCCTTCCTAGGCCTCGCCGTCGTCCACCACCGTGGTGCTCTCGGTGCGGCCTGGTCAGCGTGGTCGAGAGCGACTTCCGCCGGACATGGTTTGTATGTGGAGAGGTGGCAAGTTGGGTCCACGGCGCAACAAGGAAGTGCCTCCTTATTACGCGGAAAATAATGATTCCTCCACGATAGCTGGGACCCACGGATGGGCCCTTGTATTCTGGAAAACCGTTCCCCCTTGACTGCGGGACCCACCAGCTTCTTCTTATGCGTAAGGAAGTGCGTTCGGGCAAAAAGCGATTACGCCAACATGACTGCTGGAACCAACCAGCTACACCTTTGCGCAAGGAAGTGCGTCCGAAAAAAGCGATTCACCCCATTGCTGGGACCCTGAGCTACATCTTGTGAGCAAGGAAGTGCCTCACGGTGGGACCCACCTGGTGAAGCGTCGTGGCGTTGTCATCTGATGGCGAATGTATGCGTACATCTTGGTCGATATAGGCGCGT
>JAHIAM010000424.1:0-76052 GCA_021605205.1 Aegilops longissima
CATCACTTACGACTACATACTCCATAATATCCTTCTTCATACCAGTCCACGAAACACTCCTTCAAATCCCAATACATCTTGGTGTTTCGAGGCGAATCGAGTATGGTAAGTCATGAGCCTCTGAAGTTTTAACTTCACGATCTTTGCATTATTGGGTACATGTACACTGTCCTCAAACCATAAGGTGTCATGCTCATCCTTACGAAAACCTTTGGCTTTTCCTTTGCTCATCCTATCTTTTACCTCAGCAATCTCTTTGTCATCCTTACGAGCTTCACGGATCTTTTCCAACAATGTAAACTGAACTTCCATTGCTGCAACAAAACCTTTGGGAACAATCTCCAACCAAAGTTTCCCTGAAAATCCTCGGCTAACTCCTTTGATAATCCTCCGATTATGAGGGTATTCGTCCTTATTTTCTTTATGGTTGTGTCCTATTTCTCCACAAAGCTTGCATGCACTTTCTCCATATCATTTCCATAAGGCTTCAACCACGGGACACAAAGCGAGACTTTAGCAAAGTCCACTTAAATTCTTCCCAAGTGGTCACTCCTGGCCACATTGATGGTTTAGTACATCCTCCACTAGATAGCAGCACCTCTTTCAAAGCCTTTGAAGAGCATCTTGGGTCATATCTTTTCGACTATCGGGTTATTCTTCATGTGATCCTCCATGTTACGAATCCATCGGTGCATCTCCAATTGACTCATTGGTCCGGAAATTACAAGCTCATCTCCATCCATCCTCTAATGGGTCCATGGGTTTGGGGTGGGATATGAGAGATCGAGAGGATGCACACAATACAAACAATGGTTTTGAAAAGACAGATTTTATTGTGGCTGTTGGAAAACATCAAACAATTGACAGCTCACAATCATCGCATCTAACGTGGGTATGTAACGGGGTTTGGTCTTCTAACGGTCAATAAATCTTCAAAGTCATCAAACTCTTCCAATCTTGATCATGTCTCGATGGCTCCTTCGATCATGCTTGTCCTTCTCAAGTTCTTTTGCGGATCATCTCTGTTGTGCGAAGTCTCTCGCGGCGTCCTTCAATATTTCGGAGTTACGTTCCAACTGCCGGTTTCAACATCCTTGACCTGATCCATGATCCTCTGTCCTTGATTCTTGTCAAATCTCCGGTATCTCGATGTTTTGCTCCTTCATCTTGTCTACTTTCAGCCACGGGTCCTGAGTTCTTCACGAACTGCTTCCTTATCAAATCTGCTTCTGCAGATCCACCTTAAACTTCTTCATGTAATACTCGGATCTGGTGATACACCAGCTAAGGTTAAAACTCCAATGTTTGCGGATAGATGCTCCATCAGCTTTCTACCATCCAATCCTTCCATGCATCTGCATGCTTAACTCCATACGGTGACAATAGCATAGGCGAGGCGATAACATCATGGATAGCGTGTTTCGCTCTTGTCATTTTCATGAGCTATCATTCCATAGTTGATATCTCCTGCCTTAGGGTTTTCGACAAAGCTTTGAATTCTAATGCTCCATGTTCCGGTCTTTCTCCGATACACCTTGATCTCGGTTATTGATAACTTCCATAGTCTGCCAAGTTCCATAAGCGTAACCTTCCTAGGTCATACAAATCCGAAATTTATTTGGAGCCTTCAAATCTCCTAGTCTTGGTCTTCACCGTTGTAGTTTTCGTTTACGGTAAAATCATCTTCATTCCAAATGGTCTTAGTTATGCGATATCTTGTCTCCTTGGAGTGGTCTCATCAGTCAAATCTTCAAGTGGTCAAAGGGAAAAGGGTATGGTCTCACTAAAGGGAATATTTGAATAAACTCGAGAAGAAGAAGAGAAAAAAATCTTTTTGAAAATGAAGTTGTAGAAAAATCTTTCCTATGGGCTTGTCGGTTTCTAGGGTCACGTCCTACAGTCAACATGTGCTCGATACCATCTTGTAGCGACCCGACCGAATGGATCAAGTCTCGTGCTTTCGTGTCATCCACGGATCGGTATCTTTGACACACATTACTCGAAGGATTTATAACAGAGGTAAATCACATGTATAAAGTAGCGTAAATACTATTACCTCGATCCATAATATAGCGGAAGCAACAAGGTTGTGGATTCCCATCAACACCAACGGCAAAGTTGAGTATAGAAATCGTAACCCTAACGTATCACTTACTAAGTAAATCGAAAAGTCGCAACATGAAAAGTTGCAGCCCAGCACGGGTCACACATGGAATATCTGGCAATGTAACACATAGAGTAATGAAAGAATAGGTTATACTACATGCATATATGGCTGGTGGAAAGCTCTATGGTTACAGTTTTTGCAAAAAGCCAATTTTCCCTACTTCAAAGGAATAAATTTTATTTAACTATCATGGTGGTTGTTAAACATTGAGAATGGTTGACAGCATCCTCAATCCCAATTAAAAGTACTCATTAAAACCCAACAATATTAATTAGAAGTAACATGATGAGATCAACAGGAAAATCCAAGTACTAGATACTCAAAATTGTCCATAACAGGGGACACGGCTAATCATGATTAGTTTGTACACTCTGCAGAGGTTTGCACTTTTCCCCACAAGACTCGATCGCCTCCGTTTGGTTTCTACTTTTACATGGTGTTTGAGAAGCGGATGACCGAGACATAGTCTTTCGAAGCGCTACCACCTTACATGTGGGTAGACCGTACGAACCTACATCCCCTACATCTGCTAGTCTACGCCCGTAAGAGTTTGCACAACTTAGTCAACTACGCTTGAGCCCATAATGGCTTGTGGCTGCACGGAAGTTTCTAGTTTGAATAATCTCATGATCCCTTTGGGCCTGGGTGGCAGTCCGAAGAAATACTGAGCAAATCCTGTCTACCGGTGCCTTGACAGGCAAGTCTGGAATAGCAGGTGCCTCAATCCACCAGGATGTGTGTTTAAGTTGCCACCTTAGATAAACCATTAATTATCAATCTCACATCTGTCATGGATATTCACTTAAACCCAATCCGTCTCTGAGCATAGCATGGCACAAGAAAGCGTGAAGTAACTCCCAAGGTTTCATAAGTAAAACAGGTAATAGGTACTACCTCAGTCTACTTCCCAATCCCACTATTTAAGTTGATCCTAAACATGCAAGTGTTTGAGGTTGGATCTAATGCAATAAAACTGGGTAGTAGAAAAGGTATGATCAAGTGTTACTTGCCTGCAAAGTTGATGAAGATGATTCGCACTCAAAACTCTTGATAGCTCTACTCGTCACCTCCGGTCAATCTATAAGTAATCAAGCAATAGTAACCACACATAAGCAATCACTCAAAAGATCGGAAAGAGCGAAGAAAACAATTAGGAAAAGGTCAAAACCAAATCAAATAACTCTTGCAGCATAAAACAATTTCTAACAGTACCAAAATTATGTGAATTTGGCCTTATCAGAAAGTTTAGGTCAAGAGCTTGATTAGCAAAAGAATCAACTAAATCGAGATTCTGAAACTCAAGTTATGATCAAGCGAAGTTCAAATACAAATCTGTTTGAATTCAAATTTTAAAGCTTTCAAAAACATGTTTGAGTTGGATTACTGGATAGAGGAGATCATAACGAAGAAGTGGGCGTTAGTTTCGTTGGATTCCGACTTACGAGTAAAAGTTATAGCCGTTTGAAGATTAGGGACTACGGATAGGTCCATGACGGAAATTAAAATAAAAGAAAAATCTATCAATGACGCTTCTAAACAAAACGAAATAAAAACCGTGAGAAAATCGATCTAGGGTTTGAAATAAAACCGAAGCGAAAAACCGATCTAAGCGGGCGAAACCGATTTAGAAAACATGGCCTGTGAGGCTAGTACCTCGAAGGCGAGGCTCGGCGGTGGCGCGCGGTGGCGGCATGGCGGCAAGTGGCGGTGGCTGGTGGTGGCGCTTGGTGAGGCGGTGGCGTGGGGCGAGACGACGCGACTATGGCGGGCGGGGCGGCTTCTTCTTCTTCTTCTTCTGGAGGAGAGGAGAGGAGAGTTGATTTGATGTGTTGGAGGGTGCTTGGGTATTTATATTGGGGAGGAGGGTTTTGCTTGGGGTAGGGGACAAGAAATAGATTACGATTAGGAAACAAGAGGAATAGATCTAGGAATAGATCTGGAATAAGCGAAGTAGGAAAAGAGTCCTACTAGGACTTGGGAAAGGAGGCGGCTCCTGGCTTCCCAGTGTCTTGCGCGTGATGGCCTTGTGGCGGCCGTGACTAGCGGCTTGGGCCTTTGGCCCAAGGCGCTGCACTTCTTTTTTTTTTTTTTTTAACAGAGACAAATAAAAATAATAAAACCAAATAAATAAATATATTATATAGGCATATAATATATCAAAATTTTCAGAAAAAGATTTCCTACATGATGAACTTTATTCTAGCTTCAAATAAAATACACAAAAATTCAAATAAAACAAACAGTGCTACTGCCCTAATAAAATCCACTGAAAATCATTTTAAAAATACCAAAATGATTTCAAATTAATTTCTCTCCAATTTTCTGATGTAGGGAATCATGTTACCCTATTTTACATATATTTTATTTTTAGAAAAATAATTTGAATAAAACTCAAATAACTCCAATTGAAAATAATTCAAAGGACTTTGAATTTATTTCTTTGAAACCCCCAACTCATATTTCATATGTTTTGAAGAAGTCATTTTATCTTAGCTCGTGAAAATCATTGAGTTGCATAAAGTTTCAGAATTGGAAAATATTTTCCAAATGAAATTCAAATATTTTCAACACCCTTGTCATTCAAATAAATGGAAGAAGTCATGTCATCTTCTCTCCGAGGTTTTGTGATGAAAAGAATTTGAATTCGAAGATCATAAAAGCAAAAATGAAAGTTTGGGAAAGTCCTTTTATTCCCTCTCATTTAACTTTCAAAAAGTTTCGAATTCACTCACTTTCAGTCAATCAATCAAACAATCAGCCAAAACTATCTATTTGTTTATAACATTCCAAAATTTAAAATTTTGGGATGTTACATTCTATCAAAGTGCATCTAGTGCCCTTAGTGATTTTGGTGTATTGAAGACTTATAGGTTAAGTAACTAATGCGTTTGTGAGTGTACACAGGTCTATAAGTCTATGAGGAGTTTGATATTTCTGAGAGAAAGTCGACCCTAAAATGAAGTTCTTCATCGAAGACTTTGATATTACGAAGACTTTACGAAGACTTTGAAAGTGAAGAAATTGGTGTGACCTTGAAGACTTGGTATTCATTTGAGGAACATGAAGCGTGAAGACTTTTGTTTTAGTAGTTTCATTTTCTCTTTGTTGAGTCACAGGAAACACCGTCTTGTTAAAGGGGTCGAGAAATACTAAGGAAAAATTTCCATGTGATGCTCAACTCAAAATCCTACACCTACCAATCCCTTGAGTGAAGCCTTTGGAAATTTCATACAGTTCAGTCAATTTCTTTAGTGACAGAGGCGAAGTTCTTACAGTCGTTGAGAATTTCTCGACCGAGGAGTTAGGAATTAGCTAGTGCGGATTGCCTACATAGTGAGGAACATGATGGCCCCGAGGAATTTGAGAGTCAAATTTCCGACCGTTCTTTGTCTTTTGCGCATGCTGTCCCAAAATATCTTATCCACCTAACGGTCATATCATTGAAGGGCATTTATGTCTTATCATGTCGGGCTGCTCCCTAGGCTATAAATAGCCGCCCCTACAACCACTAGCTGGTTGGCTGCTCGAGAGATCTTGACACTTGTCATTTGAGAGCAACCCATCCTCTCGAGGACTTTGAGAGAAAATCATCAAGTGAGGAAAACCCAAAACCAAACCCTACAAACCCAAAGTGATTGAGCATCTTTGAAGAAATTGATCCTGCGTGGATCCGGCGCTTATTACCTTTGAAGACTGTGCTTCTTCCAGACGGTTAGCCGTCATGGTCTAGAAACATCAAGAGGAATTGTGGATCGCCGAGTGACCAAGTCTGTGAAGGTTTGGAAGTCGCGTGAAGACTTACCACGAGTGATTGGGCGAGGTCTGTGTGACTTTAGTTCAAGGAGAATCTGGTGAGGACTTGGTGTCTGAGCTGCGTGCTCAGCGACTAGGTGTCGGGGCTGTGTGTCCTCGAGTTTAAATACTCGGCCGCTCCAACAGACGTACAACCCAGAGACAGCAGTTGGAACTGGTCTACCAAATCATTGTCTTCACCAACCTAACTGGTTCTAATTCCTCAACCCTTTCATTTCCTCATTCTTGTGTTGAGTGTTTGTTCATATCTGTGTTTGAAGACTTTGGTGAAGACTTTCTCAATTTCCTCAGTTCAATTTCTTGATCTGTTTGTCTTCATCTTGTGTTATCCTGTGATTACGCTTTACGTACTCTGTGATTGTTTTCATTTCATCATGATAACTATGCATGTATTCTGTTATGCTTACTTGAGTACTTATTCCGCTGCAAGTAGTTATTAAGCTAAGGAATTTCCTCACCGGCAAATTCCTCGATGAAGAATTCATAAAATCGCCTATTCACCCCCCTCTAGTCGATATAACGCACTTTCAATTGGTATCGAGCAAGGTACTCCCTTGTTACGTGTGATTTTAGTTTAACCACCGGAGTTTTAGTTATATCGGCCGCAGGTATGATCAAGGTCTCGCGAGGTGTCCTACCCGATGGGACGGACTATCCCTCTTGGAAGAACAAGATGCGAATGCATCTTGAAGCAATTGACAACGATCTACGGTATGTTGTGGAAAATGGTGTTCCCTCGGTCACACCTTCCACGAATCTGCTGATGTGAAGAGATTCAAGCAACTCGATTCTCAAGCGAAGAATATCATATGTGGCCATCGAGCAAAGGTCAATATGGAAGAGTTAGTGCTTTGGAATCTGCCAAGCTCATACGGGACGAGCTGTCCAAAGTAAATGAAGGTGTCTCAACTCAGCGTGACTCTCGAGTTGATGTTCTTGGAATCTCTTCAACCGCTTCAAAAGACTCGACAACGAAAATGTTCAACAAACCTTGATCGCCTCACCGACATCTCAAATGAGCTTCAAGCACTTGGCGCCCTTGACATCACCGACCATGAGGTGGTGAAGAAATTATTAAGATCGCTTGATTCCTCATTTGATACTCGCTGCGATGATACAAGAACAAGCTGACTACAAGTCTCTTGATCCTGCCGATATCCTCGAAGGCTAAATACTCACGAGTTCCACTTGCTGAAAGAGATCTCTATGGTTACGGCTATGGAAAAACACGTGCCACGAAGGCCAAGGCTGTGTCCGAATCTGAGTGTGAAGACTCGGTAGTAGCCTTGGAGATCTGAAGAATTAGGCCAGGAGCTAGCACTGCTCGTGAAGAAATTCGAGAAATTCTCAAGGCGTGGTCGCTTTGGAAAATCCTCAAGAAGCGGTGATTCCTCATCTAGTGACTATAAGAAGACTTTGTCACAAATGCAAGAAACCTGGTCACTACATCCAAGATTGTCCTCGATGGGAAAAGGAATTAAAGAAGAAGAAACACAAGGATTACAGTTACGATGGCCGAAGAAGAAGAAGAAATCATCAAAATCTTCATCATCAAAATCCTCAAAGCCTTCTTCTCACAAGAAGAGCAGCTCGAAAAAGGCTCGGGCATTTATTGGCAAGGAAATGGACTCTGAAGCTGAATCGAGGAACATGAGGAAGAGGAGGAGTCGAAGAATCCGAATCTGGTGTGGCTAGTCGGCTCTTGCTCTTGCTTTTGTTAGCAAGTCCATCTTCAACATCTTGAAAAGCTGACTCCACCGACAAGCTGATGAGGAAAATGATGACTACGCTCCCACCTATTGCTTCATGGCAAAAGGTGCTAAGGTACTCAATTTCACCTCCTCTGAATCTAGTGAAAATGAATCGATGAGGATCTCAAGCCCAGCTACTCTAAACTTGCTAAGATTGCTATAAAACAACAAGGGCTTTTGAAAAGGTTCAAAACATGCTAGACAAAAGTGATGATATGTTGGGTGAAGAAATGGATCGCACTAAAGCCTGATTGAAAATCTTCAGAGACTTGGTCTAGGCTTGACAGCCTTCAAGGTCATCATAACACTCTCTTATCGATCATGAGAAACTTTCTTATGAATTTCTTCAAAGAAAGCAAGATCTTGAGAAGCTAAGAGTGAGTTATGAAGATCTTGAAGGAGCGCGATTCATTACTTGCTCAACAAATCAGCGCTTCTCAAGAAAAATTTGTTCCTCCATGCTTAAAGTGCATTGAGCGTGAATCGCTAATTCTTCACCTGAATGTTCAAATGCTTCAACTATTACATATTCTTCACCTGCCTCTGCTATCACTAATTCCTCATCTGAGGACATTGCTAGTATCACTGACGATGCAGGGCTGAAGGAATTGTACATGACAGACATGTACAAAAGCCTCAAAGGACATCAGACTCTTTGTGATGTGCTTAAAAAGCAGATCCTCAATAGGAACCCTAGGAAAGAGGGTATTGCCTTTGAGAGGAAGCTCAATCTGATGGAACATATTGGAAGCTGGCGGTATCCCAAAACCTCATGGGTTGCTGCAAAGGGACCTCCAGTTGATCCATCTACCTTATCTGGCTTTACGTGCGAATTTCCTCATTCTGCTGATGAGTCATTTGACTCAAACTATAAACTGTTCAAAAATCAGAATGGTGAAGTATTTGCTAGATATGTTGGCACTAACTGCAGGAACGGTTCCCCTATGAAGAAAATCTGGGTTCCCAAGAAGTGCCTTGAAAGTCTTCAGGTGAATGTCCTCATGACACCACCAGTGAAGAATAGGAACCCCAGATCAAATTCTTCATATGGACCAAATTCTTCATATGCATGGATCCAAGTCCTCATACGGACCAAATTCCTCGCGTGGACCAAATTCCTCAAAAGGATCAAAGTCCTCATATGATCATCATCGTGCTAACGACTACATTTGTGAGGTAGAGCTAAGGGCTATGAATATGTGCATTATTCTTCAAATCAATGTGTTCATAAGTCCTCGAAGAATTTCTCTGCTTATTCATATGCTTACCCTAACCCCTCTTATGTGAAGCGAAATGGTTTGGCTTCTATGCCACCATTCTCGTATGGTGCTCATGAGTGATGAACTCTTTGCCACCCCTTCAGATGTGGGTGGTGAAGAAAAGAACTAATCTCTTCTGCAGGGTCAGGTCTCGGGCGTGCCTTAACGTCTGAAGAATTTCTTTGGGGGCGACAAAAATTTCTGAAAGGGCGAGGCTAATCATGATGAAATGAACTTTCATTTCTGCGTCCTCATCTGCCTATCTGAATCTGATTGATGAAATTCATCGATGAACTTGATATCATATTCTTCACCGATGAAGTATATGAGATTGTAAGTTGTACTAATTCATCTGCAGGATGATCAACCCAAAAGCCACCGAGTGGGTTCTCGATAGTGGATGTACAAATCACATGGTGGTGACAAGAATCTATTGATGGATGCTCCCTTATCACCGTCACATCTGAAGCATATCATCTTTCTTTGACAAAGGCAAAAGTCAGGTATTGGGTCTTGGTAAGGTTGCTATCTCTAAGGACATGCACATGGACAAAGTCATGCTTGTTGAGTCCTTAGGATACAACCTCATGTCGATCTCAATGCTTTGTGATCTTGATATGGTTGTTATCTTTGGCAAGTATCGTTGTGTTGTGATTATGGAAGCTGACAATTCCAAAGTCTTCGAAGGCTTTAGGAGAGGAGATTTGTACATTGTTGACTTTTCCACAGGACCACAACCAGCCGTGTGTCTACTTGCAAAAGCTTCAGAAGGCTGGCTATGGCATCGGCGACTTGGTCACGCAGGCATGAGGAATTTGCACACGCTTGCAAAGAAGAAGCATGTCATTGGCATCGAGAATGTCAAATTCCTCAAGGACCATTTATGTGGAGCCTGTGAAGCTGGAAAAATGACCAAGGCCAAGCATCCAGCGAAGACTATCATGTGTTGGGGAACGTAGTAATTTCAAAAAATTTCCTACGATCACGCAAGACCATGGTGATGGCATAGCAACGAGAGGGGAGAGTGTCCGTCCACGTACCCTCGTGAGACCGAAGCGAAGCGTTATAACAACGCGGTTGATGTAGTCGTCGTCTCCACGATCCGACCGATCCAAGCACCGAGCGTCACGGCACCTCCGAGTTCGCACACGTTCAGCTCGATGGCGATCCCGGACTCCGATCCAGCAAAGTGTCGGGGATGAGTTCCGTCAAGACGACGGCGTGGTGGCGATGTTGATGCTCCACCGGCGCAGGGCTTCGCCTAAGCTCCATGACGATATGACTTCTCCGGCGCGGAGGGCTTCTCCTAAGCTCATGACGATATGACCGAAGTGGAATATGGTGGAAGGGGCACCGCACACGGCTAAGGCAAGATCCGTAAATCAACTTGTGTCTTGGGGTGCCCCTGCCCCGTATATAAAGGAGCCAAGGGGAGGTGGCGGCCCTAGGGAGGCGCACCAGGAGGAGTCCTACTCCCACGGGAGTAGGACTCCCCCTCTCTCCTAGTTGGACTAGGATTGGAGGAGGGAAGAGGGAGGCGCCGCCCCTTCCTTGTCCTATTCGGACTAGAGGGGGAGGCGCGCAGCCCACCTTGGCCTGCCCTTCCTCTTCTCCCATGGCCCATTAAGGCCCATAGACTTCCCGGGGTTCGGTAACCTCCGGTACTCGATAAAATCCGATTTCACCGGAACACTTCCGATGTCAAATGTAGGCTTCCAATATATCAATCTTTATGTCTCGACCATTTGAGACTCCTCGTCATGTCCGTGATCACATCCGGGACTCGAACAACCTTCGTGCATCAATACTTATAAACTCATTATGAGCTGTCATCGAAGCGTTAAGCGTGCGGACCCTACGGGTTCGAGAACTATGTAGACATGACCTAGAACCATTCTCGGTCAATAACCAATAGCGGAACCTGGATGCCCATATTGGTTCCTACATATTCTCGAAGATCTTTATCGGTCAAACCGCATAACGACATCGTTGTTCCCTTTGTCATCGGTATGTTACTTACCCGAGATTCGATCGTCGGTATCCAATACCTAGTTCAATCTCGTTACGGTAAGTCTCTTTACTCGTTCCGTAATACATCATCTCACAACTAACTCATTAGTTGTAATGCTTGCAAGGCTTAAGTGATGTGCATTACCGAGAAGGCCTGGAGTTACCTCTCCGACAATCGGAGTGACAAAACCTAATCTCAAATCGCTAACCCAACAAGTACCTTTGGAGACACCTGTAGTACTCCTTTATAATCACCCGATTACGTTGTGACGTTTGGTAGTACCAAAGTGTTCCTCCGTGGCGGAGTTGCATAATCTCATAGTTACAGGAACATGTATGAGTCATGAAGAAAGCATTAGCAACATACTAAACGATCAAGTGCTAAGCTAACGGAATGGGTCATGTCAATCACATCATTCTCCTAATGAGGTGATCCCATTAATCAAATGACAACACATGTCTATGGTTAGGAAACATAACCATCTTTGATTAATGATCTAGTCCAGTAGAGGCATACTAGTGACTATCTGTTTGTCTATGTATTCACACATGTATTATGTTTCCGTTTAATACAATTCTAGTATGAATAATAAACATTTATCATGAAATAAGGAAATAAATAATAACTTTATTATTGCCTCTAGGGCATATTTCCTTCAGTCTCCCACTTGCACTAGAGTCAATAATCTAGTTCACATCATCATGTGATTCAACACTAATATTCACATCTGTATGTGATTAATACCCATAGTTCACATCGTCATGTGACCAACACCCAAAGGGTTTACTAGAGTCAATAATCTAGTTCACATCGCTATGTGATTAACACCCAAAGAGTACTAAGGTATGATCATGTTTTGCTCGTGAGAGAAGCTTAGTCAGCAGGTCTCACATTGAGCCGTATCTATTTTGCAAATATTCTATGTCTACAATGCTCTGCGGAGCTACTCTAGCTAATTGCTCCCACTTTCAATATGTATCCAGATTAAGACTCGAGTCATCTAGATTAGTGTTAAAACTTGCATCGGCGTAACCCTTTACGACGAACCTTTTTTTTCACTTCCATAATCGAGAAACATATCCTTATTCTACTAAGGATAATTTTGACCGCTGTCCATTGATCTACTCCTAGATCACTATTGCACTCCTTGCCAAGCTTAGTGGTAGGGTATGCAATAGATCAGTACCTGACATGACATACTTTATAGAACCTATGGCTGATGCATAGGGAATGACTTTCATTCTCTTTCTATCTTTCTGCCGTGGTCGGGTTTTGAGTCTTACTCAATCTCACACCTTGTAACACAGGCAAGAACTCTTTCTTTGACTATTCCATTTTGAACTACTTCAAAATCTTGTCAAGGTATGTATTCATTGAAAAACTTATCAAGCGTCTTGATCTATCTCTATAGATCTTGATGCTCAATATGTAAGCAGCTTCACGAGGTCTTTCCTTGAAAAACTCCTTTCAAACACTCCTTTATGCTTTGCGAGAATAATTCTACATCATTTCCGATCAACAATATGTCATTCACATATACTTATCGAAATGTTGTAGTGCTCCCACTCACTTTCTTGTAAATACAGGCCTTTCCAAAAGTCATATAAAATCATATGCTTTGATCAACACATCAAAGCGTATATTCCAACTCGAGATGCTTGCACCAGTCCATTGATGGATCATTGGAGCTTGCACATTTTGTTAGCTCCTTTAGGATTGACAAAAACTTCTGGTTGCATCATATACAACTCTTCTTTAATAAATCCATTAAAGAATGTAGTTTTGACATCCATTTGCCAGATTTCATAAAATGTGGTAATTGCTAACATGATTCGGACAGACTTAAGAATCGCTACTGATTGAGAAAATCTCATTGTAGTCAACACCTTGAACTTGTCGAAAACCTTTTTGCGACAAGTCGAGCTTTGTAGATAGTAACACTACTATCAGCATCTGTCTTCCTCTTGAAGATCCATTTATATAACATGGCTTGCCGATCATCGGGCAACTCCATCAAAGTCCATACTTTGTTCTCATACATGGATCCCATCTCAGATTTCATGGCCTCAAGCCATTTCGCGGAATCTGGGCTCATCATCGCTTCCTCATAGTTCGTAGGTTTCATCATGGTCTAGTAACATGACTTCTAGAATAAGATTACCGTACCACTCTGGTGCGGATCTTACTCTGGAAGACCTACGAGGTTTTGGTAGCAACTTGATCTGAAGTTTCATGATCATCATCATTAACTTCCTCACTAATTGGTGTAGGAATCACTGGAACTGATTCCTGTGATGAACTACTTTCCAATAAGGGAGAAGGTACAATTACCTCATCAAGTTCTACTTTCCTCCCACTCACTTCTTTCGAGAGAAACTTCTTCTCTAGAAAGGATCCATCTTAGCAACAAATATCTTGCTTCGGATCTGTGATAGAAGGTGTACCCAACAGTTTCTTTTGGGTATTCTATGAAGACGCACTTCTCCGATTTGGGTTTGAGCTTATCGGTGAAAACTTTTTCACATAAGCATCACAACTCCAAACTTTAAGAAACGGCAGCTTAGGTTTCTTTGCTAAACCATAGTTCATACGGTGTCATCTCAGCGGATTTAGATGGTGCCCTATTAAGCGTGAATGCAGCTGTCTCTAATGCATAACCCAAAACGATAGTGGTAAATCGGTAAGATACATCATAGAATGCACCATATCCAATAAAGAGCGGTTATGATGTTCGGACACACCATTACATTATGGTGTTCCATGTGGCGTGAGCTGTGAAACTATTCCACATTGTTTTAACTGAAGGCCAAACTCGCAACTCAAATATTTTTCCTCTGCGATCATATCGTAGAAACTTTTATTTTCTTGTTACGATGATTCTTCACTTCACTCTGAAATTCTTTGAACTTTTCAAATGTTTCAGACTTGTGTTTCATCAAGTAGATATACCCATATCTGCTCAAATCATCTTTGTGAAGGTCGAAAATAACGATACTTGCCGTGAGCTTTAACACTCATCGGACCGCATACATCGGTATGTATTATTTCCAATAAGTCATTTGCTCGCTCCATTGTTCCGAGAAGCGAGTCTTTAGTCATCTTGCCCATAAGGCATGGTTCGCAAGCATCAAGTGATTCATAATCAAGTGATTCCAAAATCCCATCAGCATGGAGTTTCTTCATGCGCTTTACATAATATGACCTAAGCGGCGATTGCCACAAATAAGTTGCACTATCATTATTAACTTTGCATCTTTTGGTTTCAATATTATGAATATGTGTATCACTATGATCGAGATCCAATGAACCATTTTCATTGGGTGTGTAACCATATAAGGTTTTATTCATGTAAGCGAACAACAATTTATTCTCTTACTTAAATGAATAACCGTATTGCAATAAACATGATCAAATCATATTTATGCTCAACACCAAATAACACTTATTTAGGTTCCACACTAATCCCGAAAGTATAGGGAGTGTGCGATGATGATCATATCAATCTTGGAACTACTTCCAACACTCATCGTCACTTCCCTTCAACTAGTCTCTGTTTATTACGTAACTCCTGTTTGAGTTACTAATCTTAGCAACCGAACAGTATCAAATACTCGGGGCTACTATAAACACTAGTAAGGTACACATCAATAACCTGTATATCAAATATAACCTTGTTCACTTTGCCATCCTTCTTATCCACCAAATATTCAGGGTAGTTCCGCTTCGGTGACCAGTTCCATTGCAGCAAAAGTACTCGGTCTCGGGCTTAGGTCTAGACTTGGGCTTCTTCACTCGAGCAGCAACTTGCTTGCCGTTCCTTTTGAAGTTCCCCTTCTTCCCTTTGCCATTTTCCTTGAGACTAATAGTCTTGTCAACCATCAACACTTGATGTTTTTCTTGATTTCTACCTTTGCCGATTTTAGCATCGCGAAGAGCTCGAGAATCTTTTTCGTCATCCCTTGCATACTATAGTTCATCACGAAGTTCTAGTAACTTAGTGATGGTGACTAGAGAATTCTGTCAATCACTATCTTTTCTGGGAGATTAACTCCCACTTGATTCAAGCGATTTGAAGTACCCAGACAATCTTAGCACATGCTCACTAGTTGAGCGATTCTCCTCCATCTTTTAGCTATAGAACTTTGTTGGAAACTTCATATCTCGCAACTCGGGTATTTGCTTGAAATATTAACTTCAACTCTTGGAACATCTCATATGGTCCATGACGTTCAAAACGCCTTTGAAGTCCCGATTCTAAGCCGTTAAGTATGGTGCACTAAACTATCAAGTAGTCATCATATTTGAGCTAGCCAAGCGTTCATAACGTCGTATTCGCTCATATTGAGCTAGCCAAGCGTTCATAACGTCGCATCTGCTCCTGCAATAGGTCATCACCTAGCGGTGCATTAAGGACATAATTCTTCTGCGCAGCAATGAGGATAAACCTCAGATCACGGATCCAATCCGCAATTTTGCTACTAACATTTTTCAATACAATTTTCTCTAGGAACACATATAAAAACAGGGGAAGCAACAATGCGAGCTATTGATCTACAACATAATCTGCAAAATACTACGGGACTAAGTTCATGATAAATTTAAGTTCAATTAATCATATTATTTAAGAACTCCCACTTAGACCGACATCTCTCTAGTCATCTTAAGTGATTACGTGATCCAAATCAACTAAACCATGTCCGATCATCACGTGAGATGGAGTAGTTTCAATGGTGAACATCACTATGTTGATCATATCTACTATATGATTCACGCTCGACCTTCGGTCTCCGTGTTCGAGGCCATATCTGTTATATGCTAGGCTCGTCAAGTTTAACCTGAGTATTCGCGTGCGCAACTGTTTTGCACCCGTTGTATTTGAGCGTAGAGCCTATCACACCCGATCATCACGTGGTGTCTCGGCACGAAGAACTTTCATAGCGGTGCATACTCAGGGAGAACACTTCTTGATAATTTTAGTGAGAGATCATCTTATAATGCTACCGTCAATCAAAGCAAGATAAGATGCATAAAGGATAAACATCACATGCAATCAATATAAGTGATATGATATGGTCATCATTATCTTGTGCTTGTGATCTCCATCGCCGAAGCACCGTCATGATCACCATCGTCACCGGCGCGACACCTTGATCTCCATCGTAGCATCGTTGTCGTCTCGCCAACTATTGCTTCTACGACTATCGCTACTCCTTAGTGATAAAGTAAAGCAATTACATGGCGTTGCATTTCATACAATAAGCGACAACCATATGGCTCCTGCCGATTGCCGATAACTTCGGTTACAAAACATGATCATCTCATACAATAAAATATAGCATCACGTCTTGACCATATCACATCACAACATGCCTGCAAAAACAAGTTAGGCGTCCTCTACTTTGTTGTTGCAAGTTTTACGTGGCTGCTACGGGCTGAGCAAGAACCGTTCTTACCTACGCATCAAAACCACAGCGATATTTGTCAAATAGACTCGTTTTAACCTTCTCAAGGACGGGCATAGCCACACTCGATTCAACTAAAGTGAGAGAGACAGACACCGCCGGTCACCTTTAAGCAATGAGTGCTCGAGCGGTGAAACCAGTCTCGCGTAAGCGTGACGCGTAATGTCGGTCCGGGCCGCTTCATCTCACAATACCGCTGAACCAAAGTATGACATGCTGGTAGGCAGTATGACTTGTATCGTCCACAACTCACTTGTGTTCTACTCGTGCACATGACATCAACGCATAAAACCTGGCTCGGATGCCTTTGTTGGGGAGCGTAGTAATTTCAAAAATTTTCCTACGATCACGCAAGACCATGGTGATGGCATAGCAGCGAGAGGGAGAAGTGTCCGCCCACGTACCCTCGTGAACCGAAAGCGAAGCGTTATAACAACGCGGTTGATGTAGTAAATGCGTCTCCACGATCCGACCGATCCAAGCA
Source organism: Aegilops longissima (assembly GCA_021605205.1). Classification (NCBI taxonomy): domain Eukaryota; kingdom Viridiplantae; phylum Streptophyta; class Magnoliopsida; order Poales; family Poaceae; genus Aegilops; species Aegilops longissima. The sequence goes on from JAHIAM010000424.1 coordinate 16,948, forward strand.
CCGAGCGTCACGGCACCTCCGAGTTCGCACACGTTCAGCTCGATGGCGATCCCGGACTCCGATCCAGCAAAGTGTCGGGATGAGTTCCGTCAACCGACGGCGTGGTGGCGATGTTGATGCTCCACCGGCGCAGGGCTTCGCCTAAGCTCCGCGACGATATGACTTCTCCGCGCAGGGCTTCTCCTAAGCTCATGACGATATGACGAAGTGGAATATGGTGGAAGGGGCACCGCACACGGCTAAGGCAAGATCCAGTAAATCAACTTGTGTCTTGGGGTGCCCCTGCCCCGTATATAAAGGAGCCAAGGGGAGGTGGCGGCCCTAGGGGGCGCGCAAGGAGAGTCCTACTCCCACGGGAGTAGGACTCCCCCTCTCCTAGTTGGACTAGGATTGGAGGAGGGAAGAGGAAGGCGCCGCCCCCTTCCTTGTCCTATTCGGACTAGAGGGGAGGGGGCGCAGCCCATGGCCTGCCCTTCCTCTTCTCCCATGGCCCATTAAGGCCCATAGACTTCCGGGGTTCGGTAACCTCCGGTACTCTAAAAATCCGATTTCACCCGGAACACTTCCGATGTCAAATGTAGGCTTCCAATATATCAATCTTTATGTCTCGACCATTTGAGACTCCTCGTCATGTCGTGATCACATCCGGGACTCGAACAACCTTGGTGCATCAATACTTATAAACTCATTATGAGCTGTCATCGAAGCGTTAAGCGTGCGGACCCTACGGGTTCGAGAACTATGTAGACATGACCTAGAACCATTCTCGGTCAATAACCAATAGCGGAACCTGGATGCCCATATTGGTTCCTACATATTCTCGAAGATCTTTATCGGTCAAACCGCATAACGACATCGTTGTTCCTTTGTCATCGGTATGTTACTTACCGAGATTCGATCGTCGGTATCCAATACCTAGTTCAATCTCGTTACAGTAAGTCTCTTTACTCGTTCGTAATACATCATCTCACAACTAACTCATTAGTTGTAATGCTTGCAAGGCTTAAGTGATGTGCATTACCGAGAAGGCCTGGAGTTACCTCTCCGACAATCGGAGTGACAAAACCTAATCTCGAAATCGCCAACCCAACAAGTACCTTTGGAGACACCTGTAGTACTCCTTTATAATCACCCGATTCGTTGTGGCGTTTGGTAGTACCAAAGTGTTCCTCCGTAAGCAGGAGTTGCATAATCTCATAGTTACAGGAACATGTATGAGTCATGAAGAAAGCATTAGCAACATACTAAGCGATCAAGTGCTAAGCTAACGGAATGGGTCATGTCAATCACATCATTCTCCTAATGAGGTGATCCCATTAATCAAATGACAACACATGTCTATGTTTAGGAAACATAACCATCTTTGATTAATGAGCTAGTCGATAGAGGCATACTAGTGACTATCTGTTTGTCTATGTATTCACACATGTATTATGTTTCCGTTTAATACAATTCTAGTATGAATAATAAACATTTATCATGAAATAAGGAAATAAATAATAACTTTATTATTGCCTCTAGGGCATATTTCCTTCATCATGACCACTACTAAATCCCTTGAATTGCTTCACATGGACCTCTTTGGTCCCAATCATTACTCAAATTATCGTTAATGATGCATCTCTATATGGCTTTGTTATTGTTGATGATTACTCTCGTTACACATGGGTACACATTGTTACTTACAAAAATCAAGTGCGGAAGTCTTCAAGCGATTTTCCTCGAGGGCTTCAACTAACTTTGGTGTGAAGATCAAGCACATCGGGAGTGACAATGGAACCGAGTTCAAGAATTCGGTCTTGATGACTATCTTGATGAACTTGGTATTACTCATGAGTTATCTGCTCCTTATACTCCTCGGCAAAATGGCGTCGTGGGCGCAAGAACAGAACTCTTGTTGAGATGGCTCGCACTATGCTTGATGAATACAAAACGCCTAGTCGTTTCTGGATTGAAGCAATTGACACTGCGTGCCACATCATCAACAGAGTATATCTTCACAAATTCTTCAAGAAGACTGCCTATGTGTTGGATATATGCCCTAGAGGCAATAATAAAAGCATTATTATTATATTTCCTTGTTCATGATAATTGTCTTTTATTCATGCTATAACTGTATTATCCGGAAATCGTAATACACGTGTGAATACATAGACTACAATCGTCCTAGTAAGCCTCTAGTTGACTAGCTCGTTGGTCAACAGATAGTCATGGTTTCGACTATGGACATCGAGATGTCATTGACAACGGGATCACGTCATTAGGAGAATGGCGTGATGGACAAGACAATCCTAAGCATAGCACAAAGATCGTGTAGTTCGTTTTGCTAGAGCTTTTCCAATGTCAAGTATCTCTTCCTTAGACCATGAGATCGTGCAATTCCCGGATACCGTAGGAGTGCTTTGGGTGTATCAAGCGTCTGGCGTGCTGGGTGACTATAAAGGTGCACTACAGGTATCTCGAAAGTGACCATTGGGTTGACACGGATCGAGGCGGGATTTGTCACTCCGTATGACGGAGAGGTATCACTGGGCCCTTTCGGTAATGCATCATCATAATGAGCTCAAAGTGACCAAGTGTATGGTCACGGGATCATGCATTGCGGATGCGAGTAAAGTGACTTGCGGTAACGAGACTAACGAGGTATTGGGATACCGACGATCGAGTCTCGGGCAAGTAACATACCGTCCGACAAAGGGAATAGAATACGGGTTGCTTGAACCCTTGACATCGTGGTTCATCCGATGACAACATCGAGGAGCATGTGGGAGCCAACATGGGTATCCAGATCCGCTGTTGGTTATTGACTTGAGGTAGTCTCGGTCATATGCGCATGTCTCCCGAACCCGTAGGGTCTACACATAAGGTTCGGTGGCGCTAGGGTTAATAGGAAGACAAGTATGTGATTACGAATGTTGTTGAGTCCGGATGAGATCCCGGACGTCACGAGGAGTTCGGAATGGTGCTGGAGGTAAAGATTTATATATGGAAAGTGGTTAAGCGGACTCGGGAAGTTTCGGTGGTGTACGGTAAAATGCAGGGGCCACAGGAGGGTTCGGAGGTCCACGGGAGGGGCCCCCTCCCGGGGGCCACATGGGCTAAGTGGGAGGGAACCAGCCCCTGGTGGGCTGGGTGCGCCTCCCACCTAGGCCCATCTTGGCTAGGGTTTGGGGAGGGTAAACCCTAAAGGCGCCCCTCAGCTTGGGGGCAAGCCACCCTCCCTCCTCCCTTGGGCCGCCGCCCCCATCTAGGGTTTACCCTAGATGGCGGCCCCCTGACCCTCTCCTCCTATAAATAGAGGGGTGGGGGAGGGCTGCCAACACAGTTGAAGGCGCAGCCCCTCCCCTTCCCAACACCTCTCTTTCTCCACGCAAGGTTGGCGAAGCCCTCTTGGGAGAACTACCGTACCAGCTGCACCACGCCGTCGTGCTGCCATTGGAATTGTCTTCTTCAACCTCTCCTTCACTCTTGCTGGATCAAGGAGGAGGCGCCGTCGTCCCGTCGTGTGTTGAACACGGAGGTACTGTCCTTCAGTACTTTGGTCATCGGTGATCGGAATCACGTTGGGAGCGTCTTCATCATCACCACTCTCAAGAACGCTTCCTTTTCGATCTACAAGTGGTATGTAGATGCAAACTCTCTCTCGTTACTCGTTGCTTAGTAGAACTCATAGATGGATCTTGGTGAAACCATAGGAAAAATTTTAATTTTCTGCAACGTTCCCCAACACTATGAACTCCTCACCGACAAGAAACCTAATGTAAGTTATTTCAAAGTCTTGATTGCTAAATGCTGGATTAGAGATCCTCACCACAACTCTAAATTTGCACAAAGCACATGAAGGTTTTATGCTTGGTTACGGAAAGGACTCGCACACCTCTGAGTCTTCAACATCACTCTACACAAGATTGTTGACCTTTGTAGATGTGCGGTTCGATGAAACTAATGGCTCGCAAAGAGAGCACCTACCTTCGTGTTAGGCGAACCCTTTTGAGGATTCTATCAGGTTCAAGGCAACCGAGGATGTCATTCCTCTTGAAGAAACTGCTGAAGAATTCATTCTGTCTGTGAAGAACGTCGAGTGATGCACTGAAGATAATTTGAAGAAAATGGTCTTTGAGAAAATGATCAAATTCCTCGGCGACAACCAGCTCATCCTCGCGTTGCAAAAGAAGTGCAAGTGGAGAAGATCATCGATGACATTAAAGCGCCAGTCCTCTCACACGCTCAAAAGCTTCACATTTATCTAACTTTTGTGGGCACTATGCTTTTGTCTCTATCACAGAGCCCACTAAGGTAGATGAAGCATTTACGGGCGGAGTGGATTCAGGCCATGCAAGAATAATTACATCAGTTCGAGCTCAACAATGTCAGGAACTGGTCAAGCGTCCAGATCCTCGCAAACATAATATCATTGGCACAAAGTGGATCTATCGCAACAAGCAAGATGAAAATGGTCTTGTGGTGAGGAATAAGGCACGACTAGTAGCTCAAGGCTACACGCAGGTTGAAGGAATTGATTTCGATGAAACCTTTGCACCTGTCGCTAGACTTGAGTCTATTCGCATATTACTCGCCTATGCTAACCATCACAATATCACTCTATATCAAATGGATGTGAAAAGTGCATTCCTCAATGGTAAGCTTGAGGAAGAAGTATATGTTGCTCAACCCCCAGGTTTTGAAGATCCAAAGAATCCTGACAAAGTCTTCAGACTCAATAAGGCCCTCTATGGCCTCAAGCAAGCCCCTCGGGTGTGGTATGATACATTGAAGGAATTCTTTGTGAAGAATGGCTTCACACCCGGTTCACTCGATCCTACTCTCTTTACTAAATCTTATGATGGTGAACTTTTTGTGTGCCAAATATATGTTGATGATATTATCTTTGGTTGTATTGACCAACGTTATAGTGATGAATTTGCCTATATGATGAGTGAAGAATATCAAATGTCTATGATGGGAGAGTTGAAATTCTTCTTAGGTCTTCAAATTCGTCAACAACACAATGGCATGTTCATATCTCAGGAGAAATAACTCAAAGATGTCCTGAAGAAATTCGGCATGCAAGATTGCAAAGGTGTCAAAATTCCTATGCTCACAAATGGCCATCTATGCACTGATGAAAATGGTATTGACTTCGATCACAAGGTATACCGCTCCATGATTGGTTCTTTATTGTACTTATGTGCATCTAGGCCAGATATAATGCTTAGTGTTTGCATGTGTGCCCGATTTCAAGCTACACCGAAGGAATCACACCATAAGGCTGTGAAGCATATTCTTGATATCTAGCTCACACACCAACACTAGGATTATGGTACCCCAAGGGCTCTACTTTTGATCTCATTGGATATTACGACTCGACTATCTTTGGTGATCGTGTGGACCGCAAGTCAACATCTGGTACTTGTCATTTCCTCGGACGATCTTTGGTGCATTGGTCCTCGAAGAAAGCAGAACTGCGTATCACTGTCTACTGCGGAAGCTGAATACATTGCTGCTGGCTCATGTTGTGCTCAATTGCTATGGATAAAGCAAACTCTCAAGGACTACGACATCAACGTGAAGAATGTGCCTCTCTATTGTGACAATGAGAGTGCCATCAAGATTGCTCATAACCCAGTTCAGCACTCGAAGACAAAGCACATTCAAATTCGTCATCATTTTCTTCGTGATCATGTGTTGAATGGCGACATCTCCATCGAGCACGTGAAGACTGAAGAACAGCTAGCTGATATCTTCACTAAGCCCTTGGATGAGAAGAGATTTAGCAAGTTGCGGTGTGAGCTAAATATCTTAGAATCTTTGAACGTTCTTTGAAAAAGGCACACATCCTAACACTTATGCAAAATTGATGACTTAGATGTGCAACACATGAAGAAACGTTTTTCTTCAATCAATGAAGAATAACACTCTTAGTGTGAAGAAATTAATGAAGAATTTGATTCTCGAACCCTCGACAATTTATGCGGTGTCTGAAATCATCTTTCTTATCTGATTGGGTCACGCCACCACCAAAGTTGAAAATCTTCAATTTGAGTTTTCCTCGTTTTGAAATTCTTCAGTTTTCAAATTCTTCAACTTTGCAAAATCTTCTTTGTTTCCGTCGTATTTCTTCATTGGATTTATATATATATATATATATATATATATATATATATATATATATATATATATATATATATATATATATATATATATATATATATATATATATATATATATATATATATATATATATATATATATATATATATATATATATATATATGGGTTTATATCTCTCTGACATTCACTTATGGCTATTTCTTCAAGTCGCTTTTTACGCTAAGTGAATGTGATGGACCCTTCCCCTCTATGTTATACTCAACCCAATCCATTCACAAATTCTTCATGTGCGTTCAAGTTGAAACTCGTTCAAAATCTTCCTTTGTGTCCTTGACAGTGAAGAAATTACAGCGAACTTTAAAACTGATCTTATCAAACCTTCGTTTTTGCCGCTCAAACCGTTCCGCATCCCACGATGCATTATTCTATTCACCCACGATCGTACACGATCTCCACTACACAGTACGTGGGTGACACATGTCGTGAGAAGGGAAATGGTCAGGGGCATGTTCGTCCTAAATCTTCGGGCGATCCGTTTTTCACCGTCTCTATAAATACCCCTCTCCCCTTCCTCACTTCTTTTACCCCGCTCGACCTCTCTCTCCCGTTCGAGCTCCTCAAACCCTAGCGCGCCGCTTCTCCATAAATCGCCCGGTGAGGAAAAGCTTCCTTGCCTCGACCTCGTCGCCCGACGTACTCGCGCCGACGCGGAAATCTTCACTCCGCCGTCGCTGTAGCTGTCTTCCTCCACCAAGTTAGGGCGTGGAAGATCTGAACGGACGAACTTCCCAACTGTTCTTCTCAGTTCGTCGTGTTCTTCACTTCGGGTAATTAAAAGTTACTTTTATTACTCGCTTTGATTCTCAAATTTTCTTGAAAATCTTCAAAGGTGTTTATTCTTCAAATCTTCACACATATGAACATCTCAAATCTCTTGATTCGTTTCTCTAAGCAATGATTTTCTTCAAGATTCCTCAATTGTGTGGATCCTCGATCTATACAACTCTGGAACCTAAGACAAAGAACGCTTAGTGAAATTCCTCAAAACTCATCTGGTAAAAATCCTCAAAACCTGTTCTTTTGAAAAACCTTACGAGAACGCATATGACCTCTCCAAATTCCTCGCAACTATACTCTGTTCACAGTACACATGTCCGCTGCTGAATCCCTAGGTTCTCATCAACTTAACTCATTTGCAGCGTTCCTCGAAGAAAAACTGCATACTTCTTGAGAGAACTCAATTGTTCAAATTCCTCAAGCTGAAGAAAATGGCGACGGTAAGAAGCCACAGAAAGGAGGAAAGAAACACGAGGTTATGACTGCGTTTGAAATCCACGAGAAATCTATGCTGACTCTCGCACACCGGATGAAGAAAACAAAAATCAGCGCAAGGTGCGTATTTAGAAGATTGAGCGGAGATGGGCACGGAATGGAGGAATATAGATATGTAACTCCTAAGTACATGAATAAATTAGCTCTAAATCCTCCATGCCCAAGAGCTCCTTTGGCACTGGCCAAGTAGCTGATCCCACAAGCATCAAACGAGGTGAGGACTTTCACGATGAATGGGCTAAGCGAAGCAAAATTGGCAAAAGCAAGCAAAGGAGGCAGTGAAGAAATTCAATGAGGATTCTGCGCTGCTCTTTGCCCACGAGGTCTCGGTCAAACCGAGAAATCCATGCAAAAGAAGCCTGCTCATAAGCCAAGTGCTTCATCATCTGCGCCCTCACGGCCAAGTTCCTCAAGAACACCCTCCAAGAAAATTCCTCACTCTGTTGCTACTCCACCAAAGTCCTCAACAGCTCCGTCAAAACCTTGGTTCTGTGCACCTAGCTACATGTCAAAGGACTGCTGGCTTCTCAATTGCCTCAGCGTTTACGCAAGTTCTCGGCCGCTCCCATTTCTTCAATCGGCCCGACTCAGTGAAGACCAAAGCAATGTTGGGCGAGGTCCTTGGCCTAGCCAAGGAAGAAACAGGTTGCATTCCATGTGCCTTCGATGATGAGGCATCTGATGATGAACTTGCTAAAATCATCAGAGACCGTCAAGAAAAGGCCGCTAGAGCCAAAGGCACATTTGTGCCCCTGCTGTTGGATCCGAAGAAAATCCTCGACTATATTGATATCTGGCACAAGGATCCCAATACCCCTATGCGACCTTCATCGACACGGGACAAAGTCATATGTTGACTCACTTCATAGCTGAAGAAAATGGAAGTTTGAGAAGGCAAGGAAATCAAAAGGCTCAATACAGAAGGAGAAGTTCACGAAGAAAAACGTTGTCAAGATGACACGAGGAGCTTCTCAAGGTCGGACTGAAATTCAAGACCTCGGCAAAAACTTCGATTCATATTATGCTGATTGGCAAGGAGCCAAGGTCAGATTGTGAACTGACGAAGAAATTCACAAATGTTGCAGCCCGATTGCAACATGAAATTCCTCAGTGAAGCCTCAGCCCAACCAATGAAGAACATGCCAACACGCTGATGACGTTCACTGCTGATGAAAATGCTAATTCGGGCTGATGATCCCATTCCACCATTGAAGAAATTGCCGGGCACCCACTAGTGGTGCGCTGAAGAAAGCTGCTCAAGGCAGGCAATCGCATCGATTCCAAGAAGCGAACCACATTCCTCGGCTCCTCTGCGCCAACTCCAATTCCAATTCTTCCATCGCCTCGGATGTGAAGAAAACCAAGGCTGCTGAACGAGCAGCTGTGTGAAGAAAAGAAAGCATCATTTGCATCAGATTCTTGACTGCGAAGAAAATGAGGCCTATGACCAGCTCATACGAAAATCCAATTGATGCTGTTCCAATTTCCTCCATACCATCAAAGGGCGTTGTTCCTTTTGGAGAAGACTATGAGATCCCAATCGGATCGATGAAGAACATCATTCTGCCGCTTCGTCGAGCGGATCGATGAAGAAATTGAAGTGGATGCAATCCCTTCAACCCGATCATTCCTCACCTATGCCTCGGTTCACGGTGAAGAGGTGGTGTTGAGAAGTGAAGATGAAGATGTGGATATTGGATGCACCACAGTGATCAATGATGACTTTTGGGAAAGTCGGCATCCCAATACTCCTCTCTTCACCCGCTCCAACAGATTCCTCGATCCCCTACACAAACAGTCCAAGTGGACTCAAGAAAATCAACCCCATTGGTTACGTGCATGAAGAAATTCCAGCCACTAGTCTTGATGAAACTGCTGCTGCTGATCCTCGGTCGCTTTTGTTGTGGAACAAGAAATTCCTCACTGAAGAACCTGAACTTACGATTCACGAGGTGGCGATGCAACTCATCGACACCCCTCTGCCCAAGCAAAAGAATCCGTTCTCAAGCAAGCAAAAGTTCAAGGCTGAAGATTTCTTTGCCGAGCACGTGTTCTTCAGCGATTATAATCCATATGATTACGCTCGCATTAGGAAGAGGCGTTTCAGGACTGCCAGCCAAGCCAACTTCTATTCCTCGGTGCTCTTCAACAAGGATAAAATCTTGATCATGCTCATATTCCTCATGTGGATATGGAGTCGCTGCCGAGCTTTGAGCCGATCCTCGGTGTTCTTCACGACGGGACTTCTAAATTTCTGCTTGACATACATGTTGGATGAAGAACTAATTCTTGATTTTATGCAACCTTGCACATCACGGAGACGCTGAAGACGTGAACTCCTGGGTCTTAGATTGGATGACTGAAAATACTCACTACAAGGCACCATCAACTAAATTGCTTCGTGCCCTACCACTCAGTCCTCCACTTGATGGTGCACGACGTATCTACGACGAACTAGAACTTTCAGATCACTATATGCAAGTGCTGATGAAGCCTTTGAAGCCAAGGCAGGCCCCAAGAACCAAATTCCTCGTCAAGGAATTATTATATGTGCCTCGGACTGTCTATCGGATTACAGCGAAGACAATGAGTCCTATCAAAGGCCACGACTTCGAGCGATGAAGAAGTCGTTGGCATCATGAAGAATATGCTTTTCAATATCATCCATGGCGTTCCGTCAACTTCCATGATTTCTTCATGAGGACTCGCAAACATAGCTATGTCACCATTTGAGCTGAAGCCTTATGCGCCTTGGATTATGAGACTCATCGGGACAAGGTCTTCACTCAATTACAAGGCGATACTTTAAACCACTGCAGCTACTTGCCTCCGATTGAAGTCCTCAAGCGGACATTTACCTCGGTGATGACAAGGGCAAGGCTACTGCTGTGATCGATGAAGGCATTCGTCCATTGGATGGACAGTTTAGCAAGCAGACATCCTACTCCACCAATGATGACTCAGCCACATGACTCAGCCGCAAATACCTCGGTCAAGCAAAGTCCTCAAGCTATCGCACCTGTGGTGATGGTGATCGTGAGTTACTCCTCGGTCTTCATCGGAAGGTTGATCGTAATCATAAATGGGTCAAGCGTCGGTTTGGTAATTTTCTTCACAACATGACCTCAACACACAATGCGGTGAAGAAAAACCACTACTACCTCCATGAAACCTTCAAATGCACAGGCCATTCTTTCACATGTCTCTGATGAAGAAGAAGCGGCGTCCATGGGACTCAAGGAAGAATTTGACTGGTCGCACCTCCTCGAAGAAATTCAAGAAGGTCAAAGTTCCTTCCTTGGTGGCCAGCTCCTATTCTTCATCTCGCGACAACGATGAAAATGAAGACTTGGAAGACACCGCGGCTGGTCCTACTTCAACAAACAACCCCAACAATGCGGCGCTCCGTATTCAACTTGAAATTCTTGGAGGCGTTAGTCCTCGATTCGATCCTTTTGGTCATTTGATGACAAAGGGGAGAAATTTGAGTTAGTCTTCAAGCGGGTCTAGTTTATTGCCTATATCAGATAATTTGAGTTACAACTCTCGTTCTTACGAAACTTTTTATTGGATCGAGTTGTAATCTTAAACCCGATGGTGCTTTGATACTTTTGATGCATTATGCTCGCACTATGCTCGATTCTCTTGAGCTCCTTGAAAATCTTCATAGCAAATCGATTTGGGCTCGATACTCTTGATGCGTTACTTTGCATAACATCAAGCACCATATTTCATCATGCATTTCAAATTCTTCATATTATATGTCAAATCGTGTATGAATTACAAGATATAGGGGAGATCTCCATGATTCAATTCTTAAAATGTGCATTGCCTCAAAAGCAAATTCCTCACTATGCACATCTTGTGGGGAGTTCTTCTATATCTTGTAATCAAATTCCTCATTATCAATATTTACAATTCATATGTTTATCCCCGTTGAAAACTTAACCTATATTGTCATCAATCACCAAAAAGGGGGAGATTGTAAGTGCATCTAGTGCCCTTAGTGATTTTGGTGTATTGAAGACTTATAGGTTAAGTAACTAATCGCTTGTGAGTGTACACAGGTCTATAAGTCTATGAGGAGTTTGATATTTACAGAGAAAGTCGACCCTAAAATGAAGTTCTTCATCCAAGACTTTGATATTCGAAGACTTTCAAGACTTTGAAAGTGAAGAAATTGGTGTGACCTTGAAGACTTGGTATTCATTTGAGGAACATGAAGCGTGAAGACTTTTGTTTTCGTAGTTTCATTTTCTCTTTGTTGAGTCATAGGTGTAGCGACCAGACCGAATGGATCTAGCGCTCTGTGCTCGATGTCATCCTGGATCGAGAATCTTGACACCACCACATGCTTGAAGGATTTATAGCGAGTAGCAATCACACACTTATTACATCGTTGTCCACAAGGGAACTGAATAAAAAATATGGCTTAAGGCCATCTAATAATAACAACGGAAGACTTGGAAGATAAGCGAGTCCATCAACTCCAACGGCATCACCGAGTATAGAACCACGACCTAACACCTTACTCGTAAATGCGAAAAGTCTGCAAGCGTGAAAAGTTGCAGCCAAAACGGTCAACACATGGAATATCTTGGCAATGTAACACATAAAGAGCAATGAATGAATAAGCCTATACTACATGCATATTTGGCTGGTGGTAAGGCTCTCTGTTACATTTGCATAAAGCTGATTTTTCCCTACATCAAAGGAATAATTTTATTTAACTATCATGGTGGTTGTTAAACATTGAAGATGGTTGATGACATCCTCAATCCCAATTAAAAGGTACTCATCAAAACCCAATAACTTTTATTTAGAAGTAACATGTTGAGATTCACATGATAATCAAGTACCGGATACTCAAATTGTCCATAACGGGGACACGGCTAATCATGATTAGTTTATACACTCTGCAGAGGTTTGCACTTTTCCCCACAAGACTCGATCGCCTCCGCTTGGTTCTCGCACTACATGGTGTTTGAGAAGCGGATGACCGAGACATAGTCTTTCGAGCGCTAGCACCTTACATGTGGGTAGACCGTACCAACCTATATCCCCTACATCAGCTAGTCTACCCGTAAGAGTTCAGACGACTTAGTCAACTACGCCAGAGCCCATAATTGGCTTGTGGCTGCACACGGAAGTTTCAGTTTGAATAATCTTATGATCCCTTAGAGCACAGGTGGCGGTCCGAAGAAATCTGAGCAAGTCTGATAGAAACTAGGTGCCTCAATCCACCCAGATGTGTGTTAGGTTGCCACCTTAGATAAACCATTAATTAAACAATCTCACATCTGTCATGGATATTCACTCACCCAATCCACGTCTACTAGCATAGCATGGCATGAACAAGCAAGCGAGAAGTAACTCCCAAGGTTTCATAAGTAAAAGCAGGTATTAGGTACTACCTCAATCTACTTCCCAAAACCCACAATTTAATTAGATCCTAATCATGCAAGTGTTTGAGGAATAGATCTAATGCATAAAACTGGGTATGAGAAGGGTATGATCAAAGTGTTACTTGCCTTGCTGATGATCCGCGTGTCCTAGAGACTCGAAGTAACAAGCGGCGCACTCCGGGTGATCTAACGCAGACGAACAACAAGCATACAATAAGTATTCATCTAATGCACAGGAAATCTCGAATAAAAGATCTAACAGAGAGTTCAACTTAAGAACCCTGGTTGCAAAAGAATCGAATCAAAATAAACTCCGAAAGTCGAAACTCGAGAGAAAGCGTCTCGGTTTAGCGATCTGAAATTAGGTCAAAATTTCACAGTGGCAAAACTCTGTGAAAGTAGGGTAGTCGAACGGCGGTTTCATATTCTGAAACTCCAGCGCTTGAATCACTGATTCCGATAAACGGCGAGAAATAAAACAGTTTTGAAAATCAGATCTGAAATCAAATCGAGAAAAATAACGGATTAATTCCGATTAAAAGAAAACGATGAACGAGTTAAAAAGCGAGCGTCGTTATTAGCGAGCGAATCTAACGAACGCGTTCACTGAAACGAACGGTTCGGTGAACGTCCGTTAATTAAGAAAACCGAAAAAAAACAAAACCAATCTAGGTTTTAAAAAAAAACCGAACACATATTTTATTTTTATTTTTTAAAAAAAAACCGGACGGTTCGGCGGATAAAAACCGAATCGGGGGCGCGGGGCGGCGGCTACCTCCGGCTGGCTCGCCGGGCGAGGTCCGTGGGGTCTCGCGGGGCTCAAGGGTCGGGAGGCGAGGGCGGCGGGGTTCGGCGACGGCGGCGTGCTCGGCGACGAGGGCGACGGGCGGCGTGTCTCGGTCGGGAGAGGCGGGCGAGGGGCGAGGTGAGGAGGAGAGGGGCCGGGGGCTATTTAAGAGGGGGAGGGAGAGGCGGCGCGGGTGGCAGGGGGGCGGGGCAGTCGGAGTCGGGGCGGACTCCGTGGCGGGGGCTGCCGTCCTCGAGCGGGACTCGGCGGAGGGAGCTGGGAGACGAGGGAGATGGGCCGGGCGGGCCGGGCCGGGGCTGGCTGGGCTGGCCTGGGCCTCGGTCCGGGGCGCTGTTTTTTTTTTTAAATTTTTTAAAACAAAACAAATAAAATAAATATCAAATGAACTCCAAATTAATTAAAACAAATTTTCTCCGACTCTAAAATGAATCGAACAAAATGAACTTTAAAAACAAAATACATGCATAAAAATTTTTAAATGCTCATTTTGCCTAAGCAAAATAAATCTCCAAAACCCAAATTTGGTTTATTTATAATATCTTCATTTGTCCTAATTGTTTGGGAAAGTCATATTATTCCTCTCAAGATATTTTTATAGGAAAAACTTTATGAAGATAATTTGAATAATCCAATGATCCTATTTTCAAAATTTGAGAGATCCCAAATATGAAAATTATGAAACTTCCAACTCTCTCCGAGGGTCCTTGAGTTGCGTGAAATTTCTAGGATCGGAAAAATGCGAGAAAATATGATATGCATGATGACCTAATGTATAACATTCCAAATTGAAAATTTGGGATGTTACAAACCTACCCTTAAGATGAATCTAGCCCTCGAGATTCGGGTTGGCTAGAAAATAGGTGAGGTGGTCCTAGCAAAACTTCCTCTCTTTCCTGGTGGCTTCATCCTCACTGTGGTGGCTCCACTGAACTTTGCAAAACTTGATAACCTTGCTGCGGGTAACTCTGCTGGCATAATCGAGAATCTTAACCGGTCTTTCCTCATATGTCGAGTCATCCTTCAACTGAATTGCCTCCGGTGCACTTGTGTCTCTTAACGGTACCTCTGCTATCTCGGGTGACATTTCTTCAATCGAGAAACATGGAATACATCATGAACTCCGACAGTCCTTCCGCAATTCCAACTTATAAGCAACTTCTCCCATGCGTTGCAAAATCTTATATGGTCCAACAAAGCGGGTGCTAACTTTCCTTTAACTCCAAAACGCTTCACTCCTCGAGCGGGGATACTCTGAGATATACTCTGTCTCCAACTTCATACTCAATCGCTGCGCTTTGAATCGGCATAGCTCTTACATGCAGGTGGGCTACCTTGAGCTGTCTCGAATCAACTTAACTTTCTGTTCGGACTCCTTAATCAAATCTGGTCCAAACAACCGGCGATCTCGGTTTAGTCCCATGACAACGGTGTCCTGCACCTTCTTCCATACAGAGCCTCGAAAGGTGCCATCTTTAAGCTGGTTTGGTAACTGTTGTTGTAGGAAATTTCTGCATACGGCAAATTATCATCCCAACTAGATCCATAATCTAGTACACAAGCTCTTAGCATGTCCTCCAGAATCTGGTTGACTCTCTCAGTTTGTCCATCGGTCTGTGGGTGGAAAGCTGTACTGAATTCCAATCGGGTTCCCAATGTTTCGTACAACTGGTTCCAAAATTTGAAGTAAATTGGGTTCCTCGTACGATCTGATGCTCCTCGGAACTCCGTGTAAACACACAATTCTGGTCATGTATATCTTTGCCAACTTAGCACTGCTATAGGTAGTCTTATTTGGAATGAAATGGGCTACCTTGGTCAAACGGTCGACTATGACCCAAATCGAGTCATATCTGAGCGGGTCTTTGGCAAACCTGTGATGAAATCCATACCTAGTTTATCCCACTTCCATTCGGGTATCGGCAATGGTTGTAACAATCCTGCTGGCTTCGATGTTCGCCTTTACTTCGACGACGTCGTCATAAACTGCTACATACTCCGCAATATCCTTCTTCATTCGGTCCACCGAAAATATTCTTCAAATCCAAATACATCTTGGTATTCCTGGGTGAATCGAATAGGGTGAATCATGGGCTTCTTGTAAAATCAACTTCCGATCTACGGGTCATTGGGCACATAAACACGGTCTTCAAACCATAGGGTATCGTGCTCATCCTCACGAAATCCTTTAGCTTTTCCTTTGCTCATTTTCTCCTTTATAGAGGCAACTTCCTTATCGCCTTTTGGGCTTCTCGATTTTGTCCATCGCTGTCGATTGAATTTCCAATGTTGCTACATAGCCTCTCGGAACTATTTCCAAACATAGCTCTCGAAGGTCCTCGGCTAACTCATTGGGTATTCCTCCCATCATTAGGGTATTGGCGTGGCTCTTCGGCTCAATAAATGCGCTACGACATTAGCCTTTCCGGGTGATAATGCAATCTCATATCGTAATCCTTGATTAGCTCTAACCATCTCCTCATGCTCGAGATTCAATTCATACGTGTGAAGATGTACTTCAAACTCTTGTGATCCGTATATACTTCACAATGATTTCCAATGAGAAAATGTCTCCACGTCTTCAAGGCATGCACAACGGCTGCTAACTCCAAATCATGAGTGGCATAATTCAACTCATGGGGCTTAAGTTGTCGTGAAGCATCTGAAACAACTCTTCCTTCCTGCATAAGCACTGCTCCAAGTCCTCGACGTGAAGGCCGCAAAACACCTCATAATCCTTAGTTTGATCGGCAATATCAAACTGGTGAGGTAACCAATCTTTTCTTCAACTCCTGAAAACTTGCCTCACAGGTCCTCGGTCCATATGAATTTGTTTTCCTTCTTCAACAACTCTGTCATAGGCTTTGCAATCCTTGAGAAATTCTCAATGAATCTTGGTAGTATCCTGCGAGTCCAAGGAAACTCGAATCTCTCCAACTGTCGTTGGTGCTTCCCATTTGGTTACGGTCTCAACTTTTGTGGGGTCAACTGCTATCCCTTCTCCGGAAATAACATGTCGAGAAATCCTACTTCCTTTAACCAAAATTCACATTTGCTGAACTTGGCATACAACTGGTGTTCCTCGGTTTCTCCAAAACCAATCTCAAATGTTCCTTGTGTTCCTCTTCATTCTTGAGAAAATCAAAATGTCATCAATGAACACCACGACGAACTTGTCCAAAAACTCCATAAACACTTTGTTCATCAGGTTCATGAAATAGGCTGGTGCGTTAGTCAGTCCAAATGACATAACGGTATACTCATACAGTCCATATCTCGTGGTAAATGCTGTCTTGGGTATGTCTTGCTCCCGAATCTTCAACTGATGGTACCCTGATCGCAAGTCGATCTTAGAAAACACTTTGGCTCCTTGCAAGCGATCAAACAGATCATTTATCATCGGTAGTGGGTACTTGTTCTTGATTGTTACTTCATTCAATCCACGATAATCAACAACCATTCTCAACGATCCATCCTTCTTCTCCACTAACAAAACGGGTGATCCCCAAGGTGAAGAACTTGGGCGAATAAAACCTTTATCCAATAGTTCCTTAATCTGCTTCTTAATTTCTGCCAAATCCTTTGCGGGCATCACATGACGGTCGCTTCGATATCGGGCCTGTTCACGGCAGCAGCTCGATCAAAAACTCAATGTCTCTATCCGCGGCATTCACCGCAACTCTTAGGAAATACATCGGGATAATCCTTCACCACTGGTACTTCTTCTGTACCACTCTGTTAAGCAATTAACTTGTGCTCTCCTCGGCTCGTGCCGTGATACATACTTAATCCTTCTTCCTTACGGTGTGGTGAGCAAAATTGACCTTGTGGTACAATCTATGTTTCCTCCATACTTTGATAACCAATCCATTCCTAATATCACATCCAATCCTTGGGATTCCGAACTATTAGGTGCGAGGGAAAACATAGTGTCCGATCCTTAGTGGCGGTCGATCACACCATTTACTAGCCATGTACTCTGCTCGGGTGAGGTTACTAGCATGGGTGACCTAAGGGCTTGGGTTGGTAACTTGTACTTATCCACAAATCCCTTGATATGTATGAATGCGATGCACCAAGTATCAAAAAGAACAATTGCATAAAAGACTTAACCAAAAACTTACCGATTCTTGCATCGGGCTGATCTTCAACCTCCTCCACATCAATGTGGTTCACTTGTCCCCTGTTGAAAGGGTTGGGCTTCTTTCGAGCTTCCATTGCCATTTCCATTCGGCCTACGGACGATCATTTGCATAATGCCCGATCTTGCGGCACTTAAAGCAAGTAATGTGACTCAGTCTACCTTGGATGGTGTAGAGCGGGTTGGTGCGGTTCTGTCGTTGCTTCCTCCATTCCCGTTCCCATTCTTGGTGCCATTATGGTTGTCTGAATTACCTCCTCCATGGGTATCTGAAACTGAATTCTGATTTAGGGGTATAACGAGGCTTCTGTTGGGATCTGAGTTATACTTCCCTTGTCCATACTTCCGCTATGCAGTTCTCAATTTCTTGCTGCTTTCCTCAATCATGAGAGCTCGGTCTACTAACTCCTGGTAGTTATTGAAACTTGCTACCATCAACGGCATCTGAACTCATCATTCAGTCCTTCTAGAAACTTCTCTGTTTAGCTGCATCTGTAGTAACGTTATCCGGGGCATAACGTGCTAGTTTGCTAAAGTCATCCACGATCGCCAACAGTCCTTCCTCCTTGGCGAGGTTGCGAAACTCACGCTTCTTCATGGCCATGGCTCCTGCTGAAACATGGGCTGTGCGAAAAGCTTGTCAAACTGGTCCCATGTGGCGGTGTCTCACGGATAAGTGGCTGTGAAATTCTCCCACCATGTCTGCGGGTCCTTCAAGCTGATGTCTGCAAACTTCACTCTTTCACCATCTGTGCATCCTGCAGTGGTCAGCTCCTTCCTATCTTGCGGAGCCGGTCATCTGCTACAATTGGCTCGGTGCTCTTTGGAATACACGGCGGGTTCAGGTCTAAGGAAGCGAGTCGATGATCCGCAGTGGTGGTGGTGGCGGTGGGTTGTTGTTGTTGTTGTTGTTGTTGTTGTTCGCACCAATGTTTGAATCAGGGTATTCTCTGCTGGATCAATTGGGTGATCTCTCAAGGGAAAACGAATCCGGGTCGCGTCTGGAGGCATCTGAAGGGTTTAGAAAAGGAGAGAAAGTAGAATAGAATGAGGTCTAAGGGAAATCACTACCCAAATGCACATGAGCAAATCACACAAAATTCACTTCATTCAATCAAACAAGGGTTACAACGATCTAACTATCGCAAAAGTCGTGTACTATAATGTTTACATGGAGGAATACTACTAATATGTGGGGACTTCTACTAATTTGAACCGTGGAAGACTCCATGATGTCTGCTCCAACCGTCTTCAAAGTCGGGTTCACTTGGATCCGAATCGGTGTCGTCGATGTTGATGTAGTCGATTTGGTGTTCGACATCTTGGTCTTCATTCTGGCGCCAACTTCTTCTTGAGTTCTTGATCTCGTACTTAAGATCGTTATTGTGTCTTGCGAGCTACGATCTCGTCCATGTAGTCCTTGCGTGTAGTCTTTAGTTCTTCTTCCAATTCGATGATCCTTTCCTTCGTCTTACGCAACTCCAACATGTCATTGCACATTTGATTCTCTGGCGTCGAATGTGCTGGTTTAACTCTGGATGAAAGCTGCAATGGACCTATCCTTCTTGGTGTTGACGACGTCCCAGTTGTCATCTCGGCGTCCATAAATCTGGTAGATGGTGTCCTTGAGATCTTCTTGATAGACTTCTCCAATGCGTCCCATGGTGATGTGAGCTGCCATGCTCTTTCCTGGACTCCAAGTGGGTGCACTGAAAACACTATCTATTGGCTTGGTGATTGGGGCGAATGTCCTTCCTCGAACGTGAGCATGAATCTTCCAGCGCTCCTCTTGAGCGAGTGGCGTTGAAAGTCCGGTGAAGCTTGGTAGTCAATGTTCGGTACTTAGTAACTTCCTTCAAGTGAAATCCAAAAGGTGTGCCTTCATCCGGTTGGGTGTACTTGATCTTCGCGTCCGTCATCCTAAAGAGAGTAGAAAAGATGAGGAGTTAGAAAGTGAGAAGAGAGAGTGATCTATGGCTTTAACTTAGTGGTCGTGTCTCACGACCAGCGTGTGCTCGATACCATTCTCAGAGCGACCGGACCGAATGGATCTAGCGCTCGTGCTCGGTGTCATCCTGGATCGATGTCTTGACACCACACACGATGCTTGAAGGATTTATAGCAGAGTAGCAATCACACACTTATTACATCGTTGTCCACAAGGGAACTGAATAAAAAAATATGGCTTAAGGCCATCTAATAATAACAACGGAAGACTTGGAAGATAAGCGAGTCCATCAACTCCAACGGCATCACCGAGTATAGAACCACGACCTAACACCTTACTAAATAAATCAAAAGTGCATAACGTGAAAAGTTGCAGCCAAAAACGGGTTGACACATGGAATATCTTTGGCAATGTAACACATAAAGAGCAATGAATGAATAAGCCTATACTACATGCATATTTGGCTGGTGGTAAGGCTCTCTGATTACATTTGCATAAAGCTGATTTTTCCTACATCAAAGGAATAATTTTATTTAACTATCATGGTGGTTGTTAAACATTGAAGATGGTTGACAAGCATCCTCAATCCCAATTAAAAGTACTCATCAAAACCCAATAACTTTTATTTAGAAGTAACATGTTGAGATTCACATGATAATCAAGTACCGGATACTCAAATTGTCCATAACCGGGACACGGCTAATCATGATTAGTTTATACACTCTGCAGAGGTTTGCGCACTTTTCCCCACAAGACTCGATCGCCTCCGCTTGGTTCTCGTGACTACATGGTGTTTGAGAAGCGGATGACCGAGACATAGTCTTCGAAGCGCTAGCACCTTACATGTGGGTAGACCGTACCAACCTATATCCCCTACATCAGCTAGTCTACCCGTAAGAGTTCGTGACGACTTAGTCAACTACGCGAGCCCATAATTGGCTTGTGGCTGCACACGGAAGTTTCCAGTTTGAATAATCTTATGATCCCTTAGAGCACGGGTGGCGGTCAGAAGAAATCAGCAAGTCTGATAGAAACCAGGTGCCTCAATCCACCCGGATGTGTGTTAGGTTGCCACCTTAGATAAACCATTAATTAAACAATCTCACATCTGTCATGGATATTCACTCACCCAATCCACGTCTACTAGCATAGCATGGCATGAACAAGCAAACGAGAAGTAACTCCCAAGGTTTCATAAGTAAAACAGGTAATAGGTACTACCTCAATCTACTTCCCAAAACCCACAATTTAATTAGATCCTAATCATGCAAGTGTTTGAGGAATAGATCTAATGCATAAAACTGGGTATGAGAAGGGTATGATCAAAGTGTTACTTGCCTTGCGATGATCCGCGTGTCCTAGAGATTGAAGTAACAAGCGGCGCACTCGGGTGATCTAACGCAGACAAACAACAAGCATACAATAAGTATTCATCTAATGCACAGGGAAATCTCGAATAAAAGATCTAACCAGAGAGTTCAACTTAAGAACCCTGGTTGCAAAAGAATCGAATCAAAATAAACTCCGAAAGTCGAAACTCGAGAGAAGCGTCTCGGTTTAGCGATCTGAAATTAGGTCAAAATTTCACAGTGGCAAAACTCTGTGAAAGTAGGGTAGTCGAACGGCGGTTTCGTTCTGAAACTCCAGCGCTTGAATCACCTGATTCCGATAAGCGGCGAGAAATAAAACAGTTTTGAAAATCAGATCTGAAATCAAATCGGAAAATAACGGATTAATTCCGATTAAAAGAAAAACGACGAGCGAGTTAAAAAGCGAGCGTTAGATTAACAGAACGAATCTAACGAACGCGTTCACTGAAACGAGCAGTTCGGTGAGCGTCCGTTAATTAAGAAAACCGAAAAAATAAAACCAATCTAGGTTTTAAAAAAACCGAACACATATTTTTTTAAAAAAAACCGGACGGTTCGAGGATAAAACCGAATCGGGCGCGGCGGCGGCTACCTCCGGCGGCTCTTCGCCGGGCGAGGTCCGCGGGGTCTCGGCCGAGGCTCGTGGGGTCGGAGGCGAGGGCGGCGGGTTCCGGGCGACGGCGGCGTGCTCGGCGACGAGGGCGACGGGCGGCGCGGCGTGCTCGGTCGGGAGAGGCGGGCGGGCGAGGTGAGGAGAGAGGGCCGGGGCTATTTAGAGGGGGGGGAGGGGAGGCGGCGCCGGGTGGCTTGGGAGGGGGCAGCGGGAGTCGGGTCAGGCGGACTCGTGGCGTGAGGCTGCCGTCCTCGGCGGGACTCGGAGGCGCTTCGCGGGAGACGAGGGAGATGGGCTGGGGTGGGCTGGGCGAGGGCTGGCTGGCTTTGGCCAGTGGGCCTCGGTCCAGGGGAGCGCTGTTTTTTTAAAAATTTTTAAAACAAAACAAATAAAATAAATATCAAATGAACTCCAAATTAATTAAAACAAATTTTCTCCGACTCTTAAAAATGAATCGAACAAAATGAACTTTAAAAACAAAATACATGCATAAAATTTTTAAATGCTCATTTTTGCCTAAGCAAAATAAATCTCCAAAACCCAAATTTGGTTTATTTATAATATCTTCATTTTTCCTAACTGTTTGGGAAAGTCATATTATTCCCTCTCAAGATATTTTTATAGGAAAAACTTTATGAAGATAATTTAAATAATCCAATGATCCTATTTTCAAAATTTGAGAGATCCCAAATATGAAAATTATGAAACTTCCAACTCTCCGAGGGTCCTTGAGTTGCGTGAAATTTCTAGGATCGGAAAAATGCGAGAAAATATGATATGCATGATGACCTAATGTATAACATTCCAAATTGAAAATTTGGGATGTTACAATAGGAAACCGTCTTTGTTAAAGGGGTCGAGGAAATACTAAGGAAAAATTTCCATGTGATGCTCAACTCAAAATCCTACACCTACCAATCCCTTCGAGTGAAGCCTTTGAAATCTCATACAGATTCGGTCAATTTCTTGATGTGAGAGCGAAGTTCTTACCGTTATTGAGGAATTTGCTCGACCGAGGAGTTAGGAATTCGCCGTCACGGATTGCCTACATAGTGAGGAACATGATAGCCCCGAGGAATTTGAGAGTCAAATTTTGGACCGTTCTTTGTCTGGCGCGCCACCTGTCCCAAAATATCTTATCCACCTAACGGTCATATCATTGAAGGGCATTTATGTCTTATCATGTCGGGCTGCTCCCTAGGCTATAAATAGCCGCCCCTACAACCACTAGCTGGTTGGCTGCTCGAGAGATCTTGACACTTGTCATTTGAGAGCAACCCATCCTCTGAGGACTTTGAGAGAAAATCATCAAGTGAGGAAAACCCAAAACCAAACCCCTACAAACCCAAAGTGATTGAGCATCACTGAAGAAATTGATCCTGCGTGGATCCGACGCTTGTTACCTTTGAAGACTGTGCTTCTTCCAGACGGTTAGGCGTCATGGTCTAGAGCATCCAAGAGGAATTGTGGATCGCCGAGTGACCAAGTCTGTGAA
This sequence comes from Aegilops longissima, assembly GCA_021605205.1. Taxonomy (NCBI): domain Eukaryota; kingdom Viridiplantae; phylum Streptophyta; class Magnoliopsida; order Poales; family Poaceae; genus Aegilops; species Aegilops longissima. Next base: position 40,168 of record JAHIAM010000424.1, read on the forward strand.
GGTTTGGAAGTCAGCGTGAAGACTTACCACAGTGATTGGGACGAGTGCATGTGACCTTAGTTCAAGGAGAATCTGGTGAGGACTTGGTGTCTGAGCTGCGTGCTTTCGGCGATCGGGTATCCGGGACTGTGTGTCCTCGAGTTTAAATACTCGGCCGCTCCAACCAGACGCATAACCGAGACAGCAGTTGGAACTGGTCTACCAAATCATTGTCTTCACCAACCTAACTGGTTCTAATTCCTCAACCCTTTCATTTCCTCATTCTTGTGTTGAGTGTTTGTTCATATCTGTGTTTGAAGACTTTGGTGAAGACTTTCTCAATTTCCTCGGTTCAATTTCTTGATCCGTTTGTCTTCATCTTGTGTTATCCTCGTGATTACGCTTTCGTACTACTGTGATTGTTTTCATTTCATCATGATAACTATGTGTATTCTGTTATGCTTACTTCGAGTACTTATTCCGCTGCAAGTAGTTCTTCGCTAAGGAATTTCCTCACCGCAAATTCCTCGGTGAAGAATTCATAAAATCGCCTATTCACCCCCACTCTAGTCGATATAACGACTTTCAGCTTCACGGGCGCATACTCGGCTATCATCAAATCAAGATGGCGAAGCGGATCAAGCATAACGGCATTCATTACTCCATATGGACCATTCGCTTCAACACGATGCCCTTCGGACTTAAAAGCGCGGCGCAACATATCAGCGCATGATTTAGACATGTCGGCTACCCGGATCGGCAAAACAGTAGAGGCATACGTGGGCGACGAGTCGTCAAAACTAAACACGTCGAAACTCTAGAAGACGACTTGAGGCTCACATTCGACAGCCTCAGAGCATATGACATCAAGATGAATCCGGAAAAATGTGTTTTCGGCGTACCAGCTGGAAAGCTGCTGGGCTTCATCATATCCGGTAGAGGAATTGAAGCAAACCCAGCCAAGATCCGAGCTCTGTCACAGCTAGATATCCCAAAAGACCTCAAGCAAATACAAAAATTGACCGGATGCGTAGCGGCTCTAAGCCGCTTTATCTCTCGTCTAGGAGAAAAGGCATTACCCCTCTATCGCCTCCTCAGCGCACCGAACACCAGTGGGCGGATGCTGCCACCGCGGACTCGAAGAAATAAAGGCCATATTGGCCACAAATCCGGTCTGGCTCGCCCAACCTGGGCGAACCAATGTTGTTATACATTGCAGCTACGCATCAAGTTATAAGCGGTACTGCGTCGTCGAGCGAGAAGCGAAGGGCATAAATTCCCTCTTCAAAACCAGTATACTACGTATCCCTTTGTGTTAACCCCCGCAAGTCCGCTACCCGCACTATCGAGAAGATAGCATACGCGGTGTTCATGGCATCCGGAAGCTCGACACTACTTTCAAGAGTGTTCGATAACGATGGCCTCTGAAGTACCACTTAACGACATTATAAACAACCGCGACTTAGCGGGCAAGATTGCAAAATGGGCCATTGAGCTCTTACCATTTGATATATCTTACAAACCTCGGCGAGCTATAAAGTCACAAGTTTTGGCTGACTTTGTCGCTGAATGGACCGAAGCCGAACTCCCTAAAGAATACGGCGCATACTCCAATTGGATTATGCACTTCGATGGCTCTAAAATGTTAGCCGGACTGGGGGCTGGCGTCGTATTGACATCCCCGACCGGAGACACAGTCCAATACGTACTTCAGATAATGTACACAGACTCCAACAACGCAGCGAATCTGAGGCCCTTTTACACGGTCTCCGGATGGCAATCTCCATGGGCATTCAACGCCTAGAGGTGCGCGGGACTCAAACCTCGCAATATCCCAAATAAAAGGAGACTTTGACGCCAAAGATCCGAAAATGGCAGCATATCGCAACGCTGTCCTAAAATGTCAGCCGGTTGAAGGACTTGAATTCCATCATGTAGCAGGGACAATAACCAAGCAGCCGACGTCTTGCACGCATTGGCGCAAAACGCGACGCTGTCCCTCCTAACATCTTCCTGGAACGGCTCTTCAAGCCATCCGTACTATGGGAAGAGGAGTCCGGAACTAACAATCCGGAACAAGCCGCACCAACCGGCGATCCACCCGATGACATAACACCTTCCGCCCATGACATAATGGCAGTAATTGCCCCGTGGACAGAACCATTCCTCGCCTACTTGCTTAGGCAGGAGCTTCCCGAAGACCAAAATGAGGCCCACTGCATTGTCCGGCGGTCTAAAGCCTACAAGGTTTATGAGGGAGAACTTTATAAGAAAAGCACAACCGGAGTCCTTCAAAGGTGTATCTCCGAAGAGGAAGGGCGAGACCTCCTGGCTGAAATTCATGCCGGACTAGGCGGACACCATGCCGCAGCTCGGGCCCTTGTAGGAAAGGCATTCCGTATAGGATTTTACTGGCCGACGGCTCGAGCAGATGCTCATGACTTAGTCCAAAGATGCGTCGGTTGTCAGCTCTTTGCTAATCAGAGCCATATGCCACCCACCGCCCTCAAAACTATACCAATTACCGGCCGTTCGCGGTGCAGGGGCTTGACATGGTTGGACCACTTAAAGGGGGAACCCACAAGCAAAGGTACCTATTGGTCATGGTGGATAAATTCACCAAATGGATAGAGGCCAAGCCGGTTAAAGCGGCAGAGTCCGGACGAGTGATAGACTTTATATCCGGGGTAGTACACCGTTATGGTGTCCCCACAGCATCATCACCGATAACGCACGAACTTCACCGCCGATGAGGTTAAATCATGGTGCAAAAATATGGGCATCAAGCTCGATTACGCTCGATCTATCATCCTCAAACCAGCGGTCAAGTGGAGCGAGCAAATGGTCTAATAATGAGCGGCATCAAACCCGCACTAGTGCGGTCTCTTACGAAATCGACATGCCTTTGGGTAGAGGAGCTCGACTCCGTACTACGGGGGCTGCGAACAACGCCTAACCGTACCACCGGATTCACACCATTTTTATGATATCTGGCGCAGAAGCAGTTTTGCCTGCGACATCATTCATGACTCACCTCGAGTGCGCATGTACGAAGAAAGAGAAGCCGAGTTGGATCGGCGGGACAGCTTGGACACATTGGAGGAAGAGCGGCGTCGCCAAGGCTCGTTCCGCATTCTATCAACAGCAGGCTCGAAGATACCAAAGCGTAGAAGTAACAGCCAAGACTTACAACGTTGGCGAACTGGTTCTACGCTCCGGACAAGAAAAAGGACAAGCTCAAGCCCAAATGGGAAGGCCCTTCATCATCGATCAAGTCTGACCGTGGGCGCACCGTCTATGAAATGCATCGGATAACCGACTCGAGGCGAACCCATGGAACGCAGCCCGCCTCAAGCGATTCTATGCCTAGCGCCGGACTAAGAGTTCGTCCCCTTCCCCCGTCCAATTTTTTATTTATTTATTTCAGCTGCCTTTTGTTTATCTTTTTCTTCTCAACCCTATTCATCCAAGCCTTAAAGGGCTTTACCCGCACAACATTCGTGCACAATTGATGTGCTACCCGCACTCATTATACCTGGGGGCAAGGGAGCACCTCTGCGATTATTCTTGCCGGGTCACCGGATGTGTACCTCGGTCGGGTGAAGCCGAAAGCTAAGCGTTCTTAAGAGAATATTGATTCGGTGACTTAAAAGATGATTTTTATCCACTTATTTATCTGTCCCCAGATGTTTTCTGCTCTTTTCGCAGTCGGACATGCACTTTAGGGCATACCACCCCAATGGAAAGGAACCCTTAACGGAACTATTCTCCCGGAAGATGTTTCTTACTAACCATGTAATATAACATAACTAGTTGGGCACTTATGCGATAAAGCAGCGATGACCCCTACGCTTTGGTCTCCATGCATACCCGGTTTTTCATAACCGAGAGGGTATTCGGACACACTCGGACTCTAGGGTCCCGAGGTCGAAGCGAAAAGGTCGGAAAAGACAAGCGATCTACAATCCGGCTAGAAGGCATTTTGTATGTCATTTTATAATACATTGTCAAATCGGTGATTGTATTCTTCCTCAATCCCGTCTAACAGGTTGTCTAATTTACAATCCTGTTGGGAAAATTTTTGCGCCAACTCCACTTGGCGTATACTAAACTCACAGGATCTCCTTCCCATCAGGCCCCACAGGTCCGACTTGACCATGTGGTTGGGATCCGCCTTCTTGTACCGCGTCTTCACCATGGCCCAGCCTCCACGGCACCTTGCCGGCAGGCGAAATCTTCCATACATGGAAGTGCTGCCGCCTCCTGCAGCTTCTCCATAAGCTCCCAAGACCCTCGGTATGGAGAAGGCTGGCCATAACGCGCTGGCGGCGCCACTCATAGCCTGCCGAACTCGTTCGATCGGTTGTAACAATTCGGAAGTTGATCACCCGTTATTACGGGCATCTCCTCCGCAGGCGACCTGTGAGCATACCTACAGATATATTACATCAAATTGACTTCCTCGCCGAACTCTTCTTTTCAAAGGAGTTCGCTCAAGCACTACTATATATGCGCGACGAAGCCGTTGATTCTCCTTAACGGAGCCCGACAGCTCGGCCCGAACGCTTTCAGCTCTTCTCCAAGATGGGCATGGGCATCCTGAGCTTGTTCCTTTCATGCTGCACCTTATGCAGCACCCTCTCGCCGACCTTTAGTTGGCGTAGAAGTTCTTACTGTCCGGATCTTGTCCGGCAGCACCTGCAATGTCATTTTTAGACTTGCGAATGGCCAGCGCTACTTATCTTTCTAAAATAATGCGTTACGGGAGAGGTCCTTGCGTTTCCTCCTGCGCTTGAAAATCGGCCTCTAGTTGGGCCTTGCACTCTTGCAACTCTGAGGCAGTCGGGTATTCTTCTCGGTAAGATCCTGCATTTCATATGATCCTTAAATTAGTTAATATAACTACTTTAAGTCTTGGGGGCTACTGCCATATACAACTATTAAATTCTCTTACCCGTATGTCTTTTACATCTTTGCTCCGTGGCTGGTAAAACTATCTTGAGCAGCACGAAGGTGCGCGTCCCCGTGTTAAAGGCATTCAACGCCTCGGGGAAAAGCACGCGTCACGAAATACTGTCCGCGGCGCTGTGATTGGGCACTCTCCACCTCGAGACTTGGTGGCGGACAGTCTTCGGCATCCTCCGTCGGAGGAACGTCCGGCTCGCGCCTTGCGCTCGCCTCCCCTCGACCGGGTGCGGGAGCCCGGCTGGTAGAGGTTGGATTGACAACTTCACGCCCGCGATCCGGCGGACGCTTTTTCCCTATAAAAGTCATGAGCACTCAAAGCGCTTCCTAGGAGCGTTGCTCTAAAGATAATGAATTGTGAGCTACACCTTTGCGGCGGCGTTTGATCCGCGCCGCTCCTCTTCCCCTACCGGTCGGCGGCCCTTGTTGGTCAGCCACCTTGAGCTCGGCTTTCGCCCTAAGGCGCCTCCTGCAGTGCCATCATATACGGTGGTCGAAATAAGCAAGGAAGGAATAGCGGTATCGAGGCTTGCCGCAATTACAGGAAGCGGATATAGTCCGGGATAGTCTGCCGTGATGGCGACTAAAATGTTGTCCATGCTAAGCTGGTGGAACACCCGTCGATTAGCTCCACCTTTATGTCGGATCCTCTTGGAGGCGGATCCCGGGATCTCTCTGGATCCTCGGGCTGCGGAGCGGACTCAGCATTCCCTCCACAGTCCGGCGCAGTTCTGCGTCGAAAGAAGAACACAATGTAGAAACTTAAGTTTCAAAAGGCGCAGGTCGGACACGCTGGTGTTCGCTTACCCAAGGCCGGGATTGTTCATGGAAAACCCATCTAACGGGTTCGTCCGAAGAAATCCTCCTTCTCCCCTTATACAGGCGGACAAGATCGTCGCCGGATCTTGACCGATTACGGCCCCTTCGGCCATGACGGGTGGCATCGTCCTCCCGTTGAAATCCCACATGGGTGGCCCTGTATTGTAGTGGCTGCACCCCGTGTAATGCATGTTGCCATGACTCCAATCATGGTCAACGGGCATGGGCGATAACCTTATTCGCCCATCGGATAATGGGCGCTCTTGTCTTCCTCCGATCGGGGGCTCATGGCGCCAACTAAAGCGTTTCTTGAGGAGCATTGCTGAACTCCGGAGGCCGATCGAACAGGGTCGGCAGCGGGCGTCTTCTATATAAAACCATTCGAAGGCCAGTCTTGGCGCCTTCTTAGGGGTTCGGATGGATATCCGGTCTGGCAATCGCCATATTTGGCGCCGCCCACTTGATATATGGACCCCTCGTGAGAGCAGGGTACAAGGCAAAACAACCTCTTCCATAGCGCGAAGTGGGGCTTGATGCCCAGGAAAAGCTCGCAAAGAGCTACGTAACCCGCAATATGCAGGATTGAGGCGGGCGTGAGGTGATGGAGCTAGAGTCCGTAGAACTCCAGGAGCCCGCGGAGGAATGGATGTACAGGAAATCCGAGCCCCCTTATCAGATAGGGGACGAAGCATAACCGCTCCCCTTTGTTGGGATTAGGGGTAACCTCTGCTTGCTTCCCACCTTTGTAGGTGGCAAGCCCGACTCGAACCGGAACCATGAAGGCCGGAGGGAGATATCCCCCCCATTTGGAGCTTCACCAGCTCGTTGTGCGAGACAGAGCATCTCCTCCAATCTCCTGGCAAATGGCTGGGAGCGCGAGAAGAGGAGCCGCGTTGACGGTCGATGATGGAATGGATTCTTGGTCGAAAGCGCTCCGATGAGTATTGGCGAGAGGAAGATGGTGATTTGGATCTGGATTCTTGCCTCCCTTATAGGCAGATTGTTCGCACAACTAGGGGTAAAACATAAAAGGCACCTGGCTTTTCACATTCGCCTGACAGCGTGGAAGAAGGCCATTATTGGGCGTGGAAGCGAGGCATACGACATTAATGAGGAAGCGGACACTGTTACGGCGGTACATGGAACTTAAAGGAGAACCCGCCTTGCGCCAAAGACTACATGCATCTGGACTTATCGTCATTGAAGCCTGGTTCGGGGAGCTCTTGAGGAGTCCGGATTAGGGGTGTCCGGATTGCGGACTACCATCATCGGCTGGACTATCATCGGCGGACTATCATCATCAACCGGACTCCAAGACTATGAAGATAGAAGATTGAAGACTTCACCCGTGTCCGGATGGGACTTTCCTTGGCGTGGAAGGCAAGCTTGGCGTCTGGATATGTAGATCTCCTACCATTGTAACCGACTCTATGTAACCCTAGCCCTCTCCGGTGTCTATATAAACGGACGGCTTTAGTCCGTGGGACTACAATCACAACAACCCTTACAATCATACCATAGGCTAGCTTCTAGGGTTTAGCCTCCTTGATCTCGTGGTAGATCCACTCTTGTAAACATCCACAATATCAATATCAATCAAGCGGGGCGTGGGTTTTACCTCCATCAAGAGGGCCCGAACACAGGTAAACATCGTGTCCCTTGTCTCATGTTACCATCCGCCTAGATGCACAGATTGGGACCCCCTACCGAGATCCGCGGTTTGACACCGATGCATTTGCATGCGAGAAGGTTGTGTCTTCTAACTTCATCCATCTCATGCTCATCAAAAGGAATCCACTAACAAGGTTGATCAGGTCTTGTTAACAAACTCATTTCGAATCGCATGAAACCGAAGAAATTTCGAATAATACTATGTTACCTCAACGGGGATATGCACATCCCCAATAATAAGAATATCATGTTTCTTCTTGACAGTAGGTAGAGGAAATTCAAAACCTCCAAAAATAATAGATGGAATTTTTCCAATAGAGTTTATACTATGAACTTGAGGTTGTTTCCTCGGAAAGTGTACCGTATGCTCATTGCCATTAACATGAAAAGTGACATTGCCTTTGTTGCAATCAATAACAGTCCCTGCAGTATTCAAAAAGGGTCTTCCAAGAATAATAGACATACTATCGTCCTCGGGAATATCAAGAATAACAAAGTCCATTAAAATAGTAACGTTTGCAACCACAACATGCACATCCTCACAGATACCGACAGGTATAGCATTTGATTTATCGGCCATTTGCAAAGATATTTCAGTAGGTGTCAACTTATTCAAATCAAGTCTACGATATAAAGAGAGAGGCATAACACTAACACCGGCTCCAAGATCACATAAAGCAGTTCTAACATAGTTTCTTTTAATGGAGCATGGTATAGTGGGTACTCCTGGATCTCCAAGTTTCTTAGGTATTCCACCCTTAAAAGTATAATTAGCAATCATGGTGGCTATTTCAGCTCCCGGTATCTTTCTTTTATTAGTAACAATTTCTTTCATGTACTTAGCATAAGGATTCATTTTGAGCATATCAGTTAATCACATACGCAAAAAGATAGGTCTAATCATTTCAGCAAAGCGCTCAAAATCCTCATCATCCTTTTTCTTGGATGGTTTGGGAGGAAAAGGCATGGGTTTCTAAACCCAAGGTTTTCTTTCTTTACCATGTTTCTTAGCAACAAAGTCTCTCTTATCATAACATTGATTCTTTGATTGTGGGTTATCGAGATCAACAGCAGGTTCAATTTCTACATCATTATCATTGCTAGGTTGAGCATCATCATGAACATTATCATTAGCATTATTACTAGGTTCATGTTCATTACCAGATTGTGTTTCAGCATCAGAAATAGAAATATCATTTGGATTCTCAGGTGGTTCAGCAATAGGTTCACTAGAAGCATGCAAAGTCCTATCATTTTCTTTTCTTCTTTTTAGAAGGATAGGTGCATCTATATTATTTCTCACGAGAATCTTTCTCAATTCTCTTAGGATGGCCTTCAGGATATAAAGGTTCCCGAGTCATTTTACCAGTTCTAGTAGCCACTCTAACAACAAAATCATTGTTCTTACTATTCAATTCATCGAGCAAATCATTACGAGCTTTAAGTACTTGTTCTACTTGAGTGGTAACCATAGAAGCATGTTTACTAATGAGTTTAAGTTCACCTTTAACTCTAGACATATAATCACCCAAGTGTTCAATCATATAAGCATTTTTTAATTGTCTACCAAAATAAGCATTAAAATCTTCTTGTTTGACAATAAAATTATCAAACTCATCCAAACATTGGCTAGAAAACTTAGTAGGGGGATTTCAGCTTTATCATATCTATAGAGAGAATTTACCTTTACTACCCGTGTCGGGTGTAACACCCCAAAAATTTAACCATGTTTTGTTTATTAAAATTTTGCCGGAAATTAAAATTTTATTTTACGGATTTATCTTTGATTTGAGAACCTTTCTTTTCTTTGATATTGTGGAGTTATTGCCCCAAGTTAAAAACTTTTCACAAATATTATTTGGACTTGTATACCCTCTCTTGAAACATTTCTTTTATCAGTGGAATTATTTATATAATTATTTTCCCTAAGCTCTATTTCTCTAAAAATGATCTTTTTCATAAGATTTAGGGTTCCTTTTGCACTGCAACCCTTTGATAAATTCATTTAAAAATCCCACAAAAATTTGGGGATGACATGTGATGTCTCTAAATCACTTTTGTGCAAAAATATTACTTAGTCATTTGGAGATTTTGAGTTTTACCACAAGTTTTTAAATCTGATCCAGTTGCACTTTTGCACTACAACCTATTTAAATATTTCTTTAAAACTTACACCAAAATTAGGGGATGTTAGTAGGAGTATATTATTCAACTTTATGCAAAAATCCACTGGTCTTATTTGAAAAATTTGAGCAAAACATCCTCTTTTGCTCTCTAGTCCAGTTTGGCTTTTCTCAAGACAACTCTAATTTTGTTGCTCTAATGCCCATGATCTTCCTCCTGCTTATTAACCACCCTGCAAAACCCTTGAGTCCAGGAGAGTGGACCCATTGGAGTAGTTTTGGTCCATGAAACTATGCCCTTTCTTTCTGGCCAGAAATGGTTTTCTAAAAAATTTGCACTAGCAAGTTTTTGTGTTTGACAAACTAACCTTGACACCCTCTTATTCATCCAAAGAGACACTAGTCTGGAGTTTTTGGCCACCCCAAGAATTTCCTAGATGCCCTTGGCATTCTGTCAAACACCTTGAGTGCATGAACAGATTTGGCATGATGTTTAGCTTGCATTGTGAACTTGATCTCATGGCCTAACCAGCATGTCCCATGGCTTTACCCTAGCTTATAGCCCCACCCTGCTAACCCTCATGTGATTTGGAGCCTCCGGGCAAGCATTGGCATTTTGCCGAACACCTCGCGTGCGTGCTCTGGGCGTGCCCAGAGCGCGCGTTTTGCACGTGCGTGCACCCGAGCCGCCGCGTTCGCTCCCCCGGTGCCCCTGGCCTTTGCTCGCCCGCAGAGCCGCGCCCGCCCTCATCCGCTCGCCAGAACCATCCAAGCCCCCCCTGGCGCCCTACAGCGCCGCCGTCAGGTCGGCCACGGCGGCTAGCGGCCGGCCACATGGGCTCTTGCCGGACCAGCGCCGCCGAAAGCCACCCAGTAGCGCCCTGACTGCCCTCTGGAGCAGCTCGAGCTCATCCATGGCCGTCTTCTAGCGCTGTCGCCGCCGTCGCCGCCGCAAGCTTCTGAGCGGCGGTTCGCCGTTCTTATCCATGACGCGCCGTCGGAACCGACCTCGTCCACCTATAAATAGGACCCCCGAGCTCGCCTAGGCCCTCAGGCAACCTTCAAGCCAACCCCCTGGAGCTCCCCTGGCCAGCAATCGACTGCAGGAAGCTTTCTTCCTCATCTCCGGCCAGCTCGGCCGCCGCCACGTTCCAGTCCCGCTCGTCGCAAACAGAGCCTTCCCCATCCTTCCAGCACCACCGTTCGACTCCCCATGACTTTGCGGAGCCGCCCAACCCCTTAGCCTCGCTCGAGGACCACCGTAGCACGAAGCTCCAACTCTCCCAAAGCCGTCGGCGACTCCCTCCGTCCCCGCCACCCCCTCGACCACCGGGAGGACCGCCCTGGCCTGGCGGATCCATCCCCGCCATCAGAACCCCGCGAGGAGCTGCCGTTCGCCGGCGTTGATCACCGGAACCCCACCTCTGTTCGGCCAGAGGAGGAAGGAGGCGGGGGCGACCGGTCAAACCTGACCAGTGGGCCCCCCCTGGACCCACTGTCAGCGACCCCGAGCCGGTCCATGCTGGCTAAGTGGAAACATAAAGCGCAGAGTACGCTTTCCCCTCGAACCGTTTTTCTTTTCTGTTTCTTTTATTTAATTTTTTAAACAGAAATTTGACTAAACTTTGACCAGCTATAACTTTTTAAATATAACTCCAAATGAGTTGATTCTTTCTCCTACCCCTCTCAATTATTGTCTAGTTTATTTTCAGATTTATTTGAAAAAAATTCAGACAACTTTTTGTACTGTTTTGAAACTATGTGCTAAGTTGAATATTTTCAAAATAGGATTTGTTGAGAGAGAGAAAACTTTCAAAAGTTTTGGAATGCCCTGCCTCTCCACAACTTGAAGGCAAGCATTCTGAACCCTGGCATAATAGTGTTGTGTGTTGTTTGATACGGTTACAACACCCCTTGTTTCGGAGTTTTCGTTATTTATGTGATATGAACATACTCATAAGTGCATATTGAAGATTTCGTGCTTGTTGGAATTTGATACGTTGTGATAGTAATCACCATCGTATGCCTTCTTGCATACCGGAAGGAATCCGGGAAAGCCTCTGTCTTGGGTAGACACGAGCTTGTCTCTAGTCCTCCGTCGAGACGGTTGAGTCCGGTACGGCATGATGAGGTATATGGTGGTGATTACGTACGTGGGTTGAAGTATAAATTGTTATGCTAATCATGCAGGGAATACTTAAACCTCCTGAGTTGACCGTAGATCGAGTCTTGTTTCGGTAACCCCCATACTTGTTTCGTACTACCACGTGTCCCTACCATAGGTAAGTGCAGTTCGATAAGTTGTCAACCTTCCTAGCACACACCGTATGGAGAGGCCATGGTGGAAGATCTGGCTGCATCCGGTAAGCATGCCACCTGGTCAAGGGCATGGGTGTTTCGGTTGGGACGAGAGGGCACCCCTTAGGCGCGCGATATAAATTTGATCCCATGCTACGCGAGGTTGTAGCCTCCCCACTTAGAGTTTCGCTTAACAGGTGCCGTGGGTGATTCCAGACACCGGTAAGTTAAGATGGTGTGTGCGGGTCAGGTGTGTTTTTAATTAAAAGACCGTAGACGGAATTAGTCCCGATGGGCTAAAGGAATCCGTTACTCGTGGGTAAAGTACACCCTTTGCGAGATTATATCTATTGAATAGCCGTGTCCATGGTTAAGGACTACGATGCAGGATGGGTCAAGTGTCGGTCTTAGTGTCGGTCTTCGAGGAGGAACGCTAAACCAGAACATGGATCATGACTTGTGACTTATGATGATTATGATTATTATTATATTGGACTAATCCTTTTTATTACTTGAATTATTGAGTATCCCTAGGACGGCTCTACCCCCTGGATATTCATTGTGATTATTTTCTTATAAGCCCTTTATGTGGTGTCGCTCGGACACCGATCGTAACATGCTTGTTATTTTTTTACCTTATAAGCCTGTATGTGGTGTCGCCGGATGCCCGATTGTGGCATGCTTGTTATTGTTTACCTTATAAGCCCTTTATGTGGTGTCATGCAGGGACATCATCGACTGTGGCATGCTTGTTACTTATTTCATTTATAAGCCCTTTATGTGGTGTCGCTCGGGCCTTGAAGCGAACACGCTTTTTGTTGTTGTCCTTCGAGGCATCGCTTCGGACACCCGATCGGTGCATTTTATTCCTATTCTCGATTGCATATTCATGTTTTATATGAACAACCTGCTTGCGTGCATCATGCGTTTTGATTTCATGGTGACATTGTGATCATAGAATATTTGAGCATGAATATCATTTTTATATTATACCCGTGTTCATAATGTTTGCGAGTACATTCAAAGTACTCACCGGCTTGTCCACAGCTATTGTTTGGCCAGATTTCTTGCTTGGAGAGGGCGTTGCGATGACAGCCGGAACCTAAGCAATGGTGGTAGCAACCTCGCGAAGATAGGAGTTATCGGTCGGCTGTTCTGTGGAAATGGAGTCCCATAGGCGATGATCCACAAACTGCTTCCGACTTCAACCACTAGAAACCATTTGTTGTACTCATAGGCCAGAATGGTCTTGTACTGCATATTATGTACTTTGCTTGGAATTTCTGTATCGAGTTGGTGCCTCATCAGCTAATAGTAATCCTGGGGCTGATGAGCACAAGGACCATTTTCTAGGAAATTAATATCCCGAAAATCCGGTCCTGACATCGGGTTATCAAGACCATGTGTTTCTTCAATAGGTGATGAATTAAGACCATATATTTCTTCAACAGGCGGTAAATTAAGACCATGTATTTCTTCAATAGGAGGTAAATTCTTAACATCTTCTGCTTTAATACCCTTTTCTTTCATAAATTTATTTGCCTCTTGCATATCTTCAGGACTGAGAAATAAAACACCCCTCTTCTTCGGAGTTGGCTTAGGAGTTGGCTTAGGAAGTGTCCAATTATTTTCATTGGTAAACATATTATTAAATAAAATTTCAGCTTCATCTGGTGTTCTTTCCCTGAAAACAGAACCAACACAACTATCCAGGTGGTCTTTGGAAGCATCGGTTAGTCCATTATAAAAGATATCAAGTATTTCATTTTTCTTGAGAGGATGATCAGGCAAAGCATTAAGTAATTGGAGAAGCCTCCCCCAAGCTTGTGGGAGACTCTCTTCTTCAATTTGCACAAAATTATATATTTCCCTTAAAGCAGCTTGTTTCTTATGAGCAGGAAATATTTAGCGAGAAGTAATAAATCATATCACAGGGGACTACGCACACAACCAGGATCAAGAGAATTAAACCATATCTTAGCATCACCCTTTAATGAGAACGGAAATATTTTAAGGATATAATAGTAGCGAGTTTTCTCATCATTAGTGAATAGGGTGGCTATATCATTTAATTTAGTAAGGTGTGCCACAATAGTTTCAGATTCATAGCCATAGAAAGGATCAGATTCAACCAAAGTAATTATATCAAGATCAATAGAGAATTCATAATCCTTATCAGTAACAAAGATAGGTGAAGTAGCATAAGCAGGATCATATTTCATTCTAGCATTCAAAGTTTTTTGTTTAAGCTTAGCTAATAATTTCTTAAGATCACTTCTATCATTGCAAGCAAGAAAGTCTCTAGCAGTTTCTTCATCCATAACATAGCCCTCAGGCACAAGAGGCAATTCATATTTAGGGGGAGAGTCTTCATCATCACTTTCATCAATATTATCAGTTTCAATAATTTCATTCTCTCTAGCCCTAGCAAGTTGTTCATCAAGAAATTCACCAAGTGGCACAGTAGTATCAAGCATAGAAGTAGTGTCATCATAAGTATCATGCATAGCAAGTGGCATCATCAATAACATCGACATATCGAATTAATAGCGAAGCAGGTTTAGGTGTATAAGCTTACTCAAAGCAGAAGGTGAATCAAGTGCAGAGCTAGATGGCAGTTCCTTACCTCCCCTCGTAGTTGAGGGATAAATTTTTGTTTTCTCGTCTTTCAGGTTCTTCATAGTGACCAGAAGATATAAATCCCAAGTGACTCAAAGAATAGAGCTATGCTCCCGGCTCTGGCCTTGAGAAAATAGTCTTGATAACCCACAAGTATAGGGGATGCATAGCAGTTTTCGAGGGTAGAGTATTCAACCCAAATTTATTGATTCGACACAAGGGGAGCCAAAGAATATTCTCAAGTATTAGCAGTTGAGTTGTCAATTCAACCACACCTGGATAACTTAGTATCTGTAGCAAAGTATTTAGTAGCAAAGTAGTATGGAAGTAATGATAACGGTTGCAAAATTAATATTTTTGGGTTTTGTAGTGATTATAACAGTAGCAACGGAAAAGTAAATAAGCAAAGAACAATATGTGAAAAGCTCGTAGGCATTGGATCGGTGATGGAGAATTATGCCGGATGCGGTTCATCATGTAACAGTCATAACATAGGGTGACACAGAACTAGCTCAAATTCATCAATGTAATGTAGGCATGTATTCCGAATATAGTCATACGTGCTTATGGAAAAGAACTTGCATGAAATCTTTTGTCCTAACCTCCCGTGGCAGCGGGGTCCTAACGGAAACTAAGGGATATTAAGGCCTCCTTTTAAAAGAGTACCAGATCAAAGCATTAACACATAGTGAATACATGATCTCCTCAAACTATGGTCATCACCGGGAGTGGTCCCGATTATTGTCACTTCGGGGTTGCCGGATCATAACATATAGTAGGTGACTATAGACTTGCAAGCTAGGATCAAGAACTCACATATATTCATGAAAACATAATAGGTTCTGATCTGAAATCATGGCACTCGGGCCCTAGTGACAAGCATTAAGCATAGCAAAGTCATAACAACATCAATCTCAGAACATAGTGGATACTAGGGATCAAACCCTAACAAATCTAACTCGATTACATGATAAATCTCATCCAACCCATCACCGTCCAGCAAGCCTACGATGGAATTACTCACGCCTGACGGTGAGCATCATGAAATTAGTGATGGAGGATGGTTGATGATAGCGATGGCGTGATTCCCTCTCCGGATCCCGAGCGGACTCCAGATCAGCCCTCCCAAGAGAGTTTAGGGCTTGGCGGCGGCTCCGTATCGTAAAACACGATGAATCTTTCTCTCTAATTTTTTTCTCCCCGGACGTGAATATATGGACTTGGAGTTGGGGTCGGTGGAGCTCCAGGGGGCCCACGAGGTAGGGGGGCGCGCCCAGGGGGCAGGCGCGTCCCGACCCTCGTGGAAAGGGTGTGGGCCCCTGGCCTTGATTCTTTCGCCAGTATTTTTTATATTTTCCAAAAATAATCTCTGTTGATTTTCAGGTCATTCCGAGAACTTTTGTTTCTGCACAAAAATAACACCATGGCAATTCTGCTGAAAACAACGTCAGTCCGGGTTAGTTCCATTCAAATCATGCAAGTTAGAGTCCAAAACAAGGGCAAAAGTGTTTGAAAAAGTAGATACGACAGAGACGTATCAGGTTGGAACCTGTGGGCTCAAGGGTGGCTCGCTCTGTTGGCGTTGGGCAAGCTGCCCCGACAAGGCTCTTGCCGGGGGAGTCCACCTTGCCCCCTTTGCTCTTTGTGTTTCTGGTCTTGGCGTTGCCTCTGATCGCCTTGCACCTTTGGCTTCTCTCCGGCTTCCCACCCCTGCCCTGCTTAGTGTGGCCGTGGGCGCGGCTCCGACTGTCCGTGCACAAGTAAAGGGGTAAAAAAGGAGTGCCCGTACTTTTGTACACTGACAAAAAGGGTTGATTTGTCATTTGAACATTCAAAAGAAATATTGAATATGCTGAGTGGACCATCAATAAAAAAATTCATATTGAAAGTAATATATTTCTCATCATGTTCAAGTTCATAATTAAGAAATAAAAAATAAATAAGAGAGCTACCAAAGTGTTGTTGGTTTTGGATTAATAAATTATTTCTTTATAATTTTAATAAGCAAGATTAACTCAATATCGTAGAAGAGTAAATGTAGACATACAAAGCAAAGTATGTTGGGTGTTTTAACAAGGACAGAGGTAACCAACCATGATGTTGTCTTTGGTGTTAGTGGTAGTCAACACATGGACAAATGGATGACAACGGATGGAAGTATCTCGAAAAAGTCGTAGTAGAAAGAAGCGTGTCTGGTCGTAGGTAAGCTCAATATCCTGACAGTAGACACAACATTGAACGTGCTCAAAATCGTCATAAGAAAGACTGTCGAGAGCTAGGAAAACACCAAGAATACAAAGTTAGAACAAGATATATATCCAGCACAGGGTAAACAATATATAACATCAGGCATGTATATAAAAAAGCAGCAAAGAATTATTTTGGAAGATTAAATACCTACCAACATGAGGTAATGGAAGAAGCCTTTTCTCACCGCGATATGTTTCTAACGCCAGATTCAGTCCCCCGTCAGGCAGTACAAATTCTATACGGTCTTTAGCCACAGATTATAATCATTGGCAATGGAGCCGGAAGGCTGGATGGAGTCAGCGATCCTGGCAGCAGCCGCCAGGTTCTGCAATGGGGTGTTGAGAACTCGGTAGTTCCCAGACTAATCACTCTGGAACAACTGCCGCCTGTTTCGACTTGAGCTTTGTGGTTGAGGGGTGCGATCGTCTAATTCCTTCTGAAGCCGCTCGAGGCACTCGCGCTCGGCCAGAATAGCTAGACGCGCCGACTTCATGGCCAGGGCCTCAAGAGT
The DNA here is from genome assembly GCA_021605205.1 of Aegilops longissima. Classification (NCBI taxonomy): domain Eukaryota; kingdom Viridiplantae; phylum Streptophyta; class Magnoliopsida; order Poales; family Poaceae; genus Aegilops; species Aegilops longissima. The sequence continues at coordinate 57,403 of JAHIAM010000424.1, forward strand.
CATCCCGGTGATGGGGGTGCGTAGAGCTTGCTCATTATTCTGCCGGAAATCCTCCCGCTGCTCCCGTGTGAGAGCTTGGGGCATGTACAACTCGTGATCGGCGGAGCGGTCATCCTCGTGGTTGTCGCCACTGCGTCCGCTGACGTACCAATGTGGCCGTCGCAGGCGCACACATACCCTAGGGGTCCGTGCTGCTCCGAGCAGGCCATAAGGAGCTCGGAAGTGGACTCGATACTCTTGCACTCTGACCCGTCCATGGAGTCCTCATGGAGACCATAAAAAAGATCAAGGGCGGGCTTGTCTAGCTCGAGCGTCGCCACCTGCTTAGTCGGGGCCTGGAGGACCACAACATTCTTGATCCAACGCTGGAGCCGTGAGCGCCCGGGGCGCTTGCGACGGCAACCAGCGGGGAGGAGGGGAGCCACTCGGTACGGGGCCGATAGACAGCGGAGGAGAACCCCGTATGAAGATGCACAGAAGTGTGCCTCGCCACAGGTGGGCAGCGACTCTACATCCAGCGGGGATTCCTAAAGCCATGCAGAATCATCGGCGATGAAGTTGAGAGCCACGGATCGGATCTCACCATTGAGGATCATGGTGATGATGTAGAGTTCCACCTGTGCGGATAATAGCTAGGCACGCAACCCCACATTGGGTGCCAAGCTGTCGAGAACCTTGAACGACAATGAGCACTAGGGGCACGAACAAGGGGTGGAGCCTAGCTGCAGCGCAAGTGCATCTCTAGGATTTTCACGAGTTCGGGCCCCTCTCGGAGAATAGCGACCCCGTCTCGTCCCGGCCCCTCTCGGAGAAATAACAACCCCGTCTCGTCCCGGAGGCTTATGTTTTCTCTGGGGTGTATGATTACAATGGATCTTTGAACCCTTGCCATGGGCGGGAGGAGGCTTATATGAAGTCGCCTCGGCCTCATTACTTGCCACATTACAAAGGGCGGTAAAGGAGTATAACTCTGATGAATTCTTGCAGTAGCGGTAGCCATACCTACAATTGAAATCCAACATCAGGCTACTCGGTGATTCTTGGCTCCTTGTCATCTCTATGTCTCCTCACACTTTGAGTGCGGTAGGCTGGGCCGAGTGGACGGAGGACGTCTGAGTGTTGTCGGTATATCTGAGTGAATTTCTGATGGTGCGCATCCGAATGCGCCTGTGGTCCAGGGACCTTCCAATGATGGTGTAGGACCCTAGGTGGGCCTTAGATGTCAGGTCCTTGACCCTACCAGTAGCAGGTGACCCCATCAGCTGTTGTGCTTGTCGTTGGCTTCCAAGAAGCAGATCCAATACCGTGGAAGACGGCGCCAGGGAAGCGGCTCCGTGTACGATGGCGACGGTGGACTGACTCCTAATTTTGGGATTAAAAATAGTTCGAACCGAGCAAAAATATGCGGAATTCCAAAAAAGTGCGTATTTTTTAGTGAATTTTTTAACCCTGGTCCTGACCAGAAAATGGGCAGCAATTTTAAAAATGGAAAATGGGCTCTAATAAATTCCATATGAATTAGAAAATGGGATGTAAATTATAAAAATATAGCAAATGGGTTGTACATGTCACAGATTTTGAGTCTGACTTGTCAGTCAACTAAGTTGACGCGTACCCAAGGCTTTGTCAGCTTATAGTTAACACATGATTCTATCAGCATTGACTGTTGGATGTCCATCCAACGGCCATCGTGCTTCTGCAATCTCTGATCATCCTGCTCCAGCCGACCAACCAGCGCCAGCGGGATTGCCTGCTCCCTGATACATCTCCAACGTATCTATAATTTATGAAGTATTCATGCCATGTTTACAATAATTTTATATGGTTTTGGTATGATTTGATTAGAACTAACCCAGATTGACACTGTTTTCAGCAGAACTACCGTGGTGTCGTTTTTCATCCAGAAATAAAAGTTCTCGGAATGGGATGAAAATTTGCGGTGATTCTTTATGGACCAAAAGAGACCCCCAAAGCACCGTAGCTGGGCCAGGAAGTGGACGAGGGAGCCACAAGCCTGGGGGCGCCCTCCGAGCTTGTGGGCCCCTCGAGCACCTCCTTGACGTGAGACCGATGCCAAAAATTCCTATAAATACCAAAAGCCCCGGAAAGAATGCTAGATGAGAAGTTCCGCCGCCGCAAGCCTCTGTAGCCACGAAAAACCAATCGGGACCCCATTCCGGCACCCTACCGGAGGGGGAAATCATCACTGGGGCTATCTTCATCATCCACACGGTCTCCATGACAAGGAGGGAGTCCTGGACTAGGGGGTGTCCGGATAGCCGAACTATCATCTTTGGCCGGACTCCTGGACTATGAAGATACAAGATTGAAGACTTTGTCCGTGTCCGGATAGGACTTTCCTTGGCGTGGAAGGCAAGCTTGGCGTCTGGATATGTAGATTTCCTACCATTGTAACCGACTCTGCGTAACCCTAACCCTATTCGGTGTCTATATAAACCGAAGGGTTTTAGTTAAATGGGACGAACAACAATCATACCATAGGCTAGCTTCTAGGGTTTAGCCTCTCGATCTCGTGGTAGATCTACTCTTGTACTACCCATATCACCAATATTAATCAAGCAGGGTAGGGTATTACCTCCATCGAGAGGGCGAACACAGGTAAAACATCGTGTCCCTTGTCTCCTGTTACCATCCGCCTAGGCGCAGTTCGGGACCCCTACCGAGATCCGCGGTTTGACACCGACATTGGTGCTTTCATTGAGAGTTCCTGTGCGTCGCCGTCGGAAGGAAGCTTCATCCGTCTTAAAGGCGATACTATCGCCAAAGGCCTTGGCCCTGGTGAGACTCTTGGTTAGGTGGTTTTCTTATGACCGCCCGGTTAAATACCGCGCCGGCGATAGCTTCTCGGGTCATCAAAACCAATCTTCACGTTAACTTCGGAACTTGCCGAGCAGTTAGATCGATCGAGCTCTCCTCAGTAAGCGAGGTCTAGGATCGCATCGCATACAGGAGTCGCCACGGACTACGACCAGATCAGGCCTAAAACCGATCTGAGAGATCAACTCTCCCTGGCTACCCATCATGTTGCTGTGGTAGAGGAGCAATCTGGCGATTCTTCTTCTATCTTAAGGACTAGCTACGTCCGGATTCCGATCCCTCCATGCGATTCCCTTGAGAGGGGCGGATGTCGATCAAGCTCGAACTTAAAGTCGGCGGCGGGTTGGATTCATTGGATAGCATTCAAAATCCAAACATCCAAGTTCGGAAACTTCTCGGCCCTGAGTCTTAAATTGGGCGGGGTTCGGATCTAGTTCCACCGCCCACCCAAACATTAGCGATCTATCCTGAATTCGGCAAGAGCCGGCGAGGCGATTACATCATTCTTTGGGCGATTCCTCCTGGTTATGGACAGGATAAAGGACTGCCGAGGAGGAGGGCATAATCTCACTTTTCTGCAATAATTGCACGGACAAGGGAATCCTAAGCGCCATAAGTCATCAGCGAAATTACACGCTTTGCTGACTCGGTGACCATAGTACAAAAATCTTGTGCGATGGAAGTGCTTGGAAAACCAGTAAATTTTGGGATAATCCGGCCCCGAATATAGCCCTAGTCCGAAATAAAAGGTGCATCATCACCAAGCACCTGGGTTAAACATCAAAAACAAAAAACCCCTAAAAGACGCGGAACCGTCTTTGGAGGGTTGGCTAAGCGGACCTGCAAAATTCATAGCACAGAGGCGCCACTCCAACTCATAGCCTTGAGCATTGGATACTCGGCGGTGGCCAAAAGTGGCGAAAGAGCTTCTAGCCTCAGAATCCTAGCCCAGCAACACGATGCAGTATTAACAGTCTTGAGACTTTCGCATCAAATAACATGCGAAGCGAACACTCCATAACCTTGCGAAGTCTACCAAGTAGCAACAATAAATCCATGGGTAACACGGCTATTACCTTTAATGCCGATGTGAACCCAAATTCAAACAGCTCGAGCACCAGCCGCATTGGTCCTCGGTCCAATAGTGGATGGCTTCATATACTAAGGTACTCATGGATGGCGGCAGCGGACTAAACCTCATCTCGAGGAAACCCTCCGAAAAATGGAAATATCTGGAACCGCATTGGCGAAGCAGCACAACCTTTAGAGGAATAATCCCTAGCACGGAAGCATGCTGCAGGAAAAATCACTGCTGGGCGTAGTGTTATTTCGCGGACAATTACAGGTCGAGGAGGTCACATTTCAAGTGGCCCGTTCAGCAGCGGATATCACGCTTTATTAGGGCAAGAGGCATTCACAATTTTTCAAGCTATACCCCATTATGGGTATATGAAGCTTAAAATGCCGGACCTAACGGAATCATCACTCCGCTAGTGATCCGAACATAGCACTCCGCGCGAAAACAAGCCACACTAGCCCTCGAGGCACTATCCAAAGCCCTAGCGGCGAGGAACTCCTGCGATCGCTCCACGGTGAGCAGGGACGATGCGATACTTGATAAAAGATCCAAGTCCACCTCTTTTAAACCAGTGGATGAAATAGTCAAATTCCAAGTCCACCGAATGGACCCTGCAAAGACAGCCTCCATTGGGGCACAATTAAACCCTGATGTAGGCGCACTTTCGACGAGAATTTCTCGAGAAAGCTGGGACATTTTGCACGGCACCCTTGGACATGCCGGGAATCCCGTCGGCTGGCCAAGCACAGCCTAAATACACTAAAAGTTCAAGCCAGTCATACAGGCTCTTGGCCTTTCGAACCCAAGAGGCAGGCCATGGGAAGGGCTAGCCAAACTTGGAAGGCGGATTCATCGGAGATATAAAACATCGGCGGCTAGCAAATCTGGTGATGGTACCAAGAAGGATAAATCTGGCGCCTATGTGTTGATTTCAAAGTCCTTAATAAGGCTTTCCCAAAGGATCCCTTCCCTCCCTCGCATTGATCAAATTATCGGCCTTCTGCAGGACACGACTCATTGTGCTTCCTCGTAGCGTACTCGGCTACCACCAAATCAAGATGGCGGAGCAGAACCAAACCCAACAACATTCATCACTCCATACGGCCCATTCTGCTTCAACACAATGCCCTTGGGCTCAAAAGCGCCGGCGCAACATATCGGCGCATGATTGGACATGTCGGCAAACCAGATCGACAAAGCAGTGGAAGCATATGTAGATGGCGTGGTCGTCAAATCCAAGCATGTCGAAACTCTAGTAGGCGACTTGAGGCTCACATTCGACAATCTCCGAAAATATGACATTAAGCTCAATCCGGAAAAATCGTCTTGGCGTTCGGCCGGAAAGCTCTTGGGCATCATTGTGTCCGGTAGAGGAATTAAACAAACCCAGCCAAGATCCGAGCTCTGTCACAATTGGATATTCAAAAGACCTCAAACAAATACAAAAATTGATTTGGATGCATAGCAGCTCTAAGCGCTTTATTTCCCGTTTGGGAGAAAAGGCGTTACCCTTTACCGCCTCCTCCGGTGCACGAACACTTGAGTGGGCCGGATGCATACCGGCGGACTCGAAGAAATAAAAGCCATATTGGCAACAAATCCGGTCCTAGCGCGCCAACATGGGCGAACCAATGCTATTATATATCGCGCAACACATCAAGTTGTCGGTAGCGGTGCTCGCCGTCGAGCGAAGCAGACGGACACGAGTTCCCTCTTCAAAACCGGTTTACTATATGTCCCTTGTCCTAACTCCATGCAAGTCCGGTACCCACATTATCAAAAGATAGCATACACGATGTTCATAGCATCCGGAAGCTGCGACACTACTTTCAAGAGTGTTCCTAACGGTAGCCTCGAAGTACCTCTTAACAACATTATAAACAACCATGACGTGGCGGGCGGATTGCTAAATGAGCCATAGAGCTCCTTCCATTCGACATAACCTATAAGCCCAGCGAGCTATTAAGTCGCAGAGTTTTGGCCAACCGTGGCGAATGGACGAGCGAACTCCCTAAAATGCGGCGCATACTCAATGGTTCATGCACTTTGGCGGCTCCAAAATGTTGGCGGCACGGGGGCTGGCGTCGTCTGGCGTCCCCAACCGGGACACAGATCCATCGTCCTTGAGATAATGTATCGGACTCTAACAACGCGGCGAATCGAGGCCCTTACGCACGGCCTCCGGATGGCAGTCTCCATGGGCATTAGCGCCTAGAGGTGCGGGAGATTGAACCTCGCGATATCTCAAATAAGCGGAGACTTTGATGCTAAAGATTCGAAAATGGCAGCGTACGCAATGCGGTCCTAAAAATGTCGGCACAGTTGGAGGCTCGAATTTCATCATATAGCCGGGATAACAACCGGCGGCGGAGCGTATTAGCGCGCATCGGCGCAAAAGCGATGCGTTCGTCAACATCTTCTGGAGCGGCTGTTCAAGCCATCCATACTATGGGAAGGAGTCGGAAATAACAATCCGGACCCAACGCCGCTGCACGACACGAACACTCGACACAATCGGAGGCTCGCCAGCGAGATAACACCCTCCGCCCACAAAATAATGGCGGTTATTGCCCCGTGGACGGAACCATTCCTAGCCTACCTAACTAGGCAGGAACTCCCCGAAGACCAAAATGAGGCTCGCTGCATAGTACGGTGATCCAAAGCCTATAAAGTCCATGAGGGAGAGCTCTACAAGAAAAGCACAACAGGAGTCCTTCAAAGGTGTATCTCCGAAGAGAAGGCGAAACCTCTGGCTGAAATTCATGCGGACTGGGTGGGCACCACGCCGCAGCCGGGCCCTTGTAAAGCAAGGCCTTACGTATAGGATTTTATTGGCCGGCGGCGGCTGGGCGAGATCTTGGGATTTAGTCCAACGATCGTCGGTTGCCAGCTTTTTGCTAACCAAAGCCACATGCCACCCACCGCCCTCAAAACTATACCCATCACTTGGCGTTCGCGGTGCAGGGGCTTGACATGGTTGGACCCCTTAAGGGAGGAACCCACAAGCAAAAATACCTATTGGTCATGGTGGATAAATTCACCAAATGGATAGAGGCCAAGCACTGTTAAAGCGGCGAATCCGGACGGTGATAGACTTCATATCGGGGTATTGCACCATTACGGCGTCCCCACGGTATCATCGCGATAGCGGCACCAACATCACGGCCGATGAGGTCAAATTATGGTGCAAAACATGGGCATCAAGCTCGATTACGCCTCGGTCTATCACCCTCAAACCAGCGGTCAAGTCAAAGAGCAAGCGGTCTAATCATGGCGGCATTAAACCCGGACTAGTGCGGTCCCTCAAGGAATCTAACACGCCTTTGGGTTGAGAGCTCGACTCCGTACTCACGGGGCTGCGGACCACGCCGAATCGTACTACGGATTCACACCATTTTTATGGTGTATGCGGCCTTGAAGCAGTCTTGCCTGCGACATAATTCATGACTCACCTCGCGTGCGCATGTATGAAGAAAGAGAAGCCAAGCTCGTCGGCGAGGACAGTTTGGGCGCATTGGAGGAGGCCGCGGCGTGGCAAAAGCTCGTTCCGCATTTTATCAACGATGAAGCTCGAAGATATCAAAGCAGGGAAATGCGGGCCAAAGCTTACAGCGTTGGTGAACTAGTTCTCGCTGCGGATAAGAAAAAGGACAAACTCAAGCCCAAATGGGAAGGTCCCTTCATCATCGACCAGGTCTGACCGGCGAGCATACCGTCTGCGAAGCGCATCGGATAACCGACTCGAGCTGAACCCATGGAGCGCAGCCCGTCTCTGAGATTCTCGCCCTAGCGCGGACTCAAGTTCGTCTCCTTCCTCCGTCCACATTTTCTATTTTTGCTGTCTTTTATTTCTCTCCTTCCTCCTCCTTCTTCTTGAAGCCTTGAGGCTCGTTTGCGCTTTGTTACGCACATACTTGGCGCTGTCGCTTGTTTTACACTGGGGCTTCTTTAACAAAAGCTTATTTATCTCGGGCTTCATGCCCAACACATGTCAAACTTCGCATGTACCTTTTACTCACCATTATATGCATCGATATGACTTAAGTTTTGGCCAAGCTGGGTTGCCTAGCTCTGTGCTTACCCCTCGTTCCCGATTGTTCGGCTAGGTGGTAAAGGAGCACCTCTGCGATTATTCTGCGGTTCAGCGGATGTGTACCTCGGACCGGGTGAAGCAAAGCTAAGCGTTCTTAAGGAATATTGATCGGTGGCTGAAAGATTATTTTAACTATTTATCCATCTGCCCTAGATGATTTTCTGCTTTCTTAGCAGTTTGGACATACACTTTAGGGCATGCCTCGAGAAAGGAACCCTTAGCGGAACAATTCTCCTGGAAGATGTTTCTTACTATCCATGTAATATAACATAACTAGTTGGGCACTTGTCTAATACAGCAATAATGACCCCTCGCTTTGTCTCCATGCATGCCTGGTTCTTACATAACCGCGAGGTATTAGGACACGCCGGACTATTGGGTCCGAGGTCGAGCGAAAAGGTCCGCTATGACAAGCGATCTACAATCCGGCTAGAAGACATTTTCATGTCATATTCAATTACATAGTCAACTCGACTAATTGTATTCCTCCTCAATGCCATCTAATAGGCTATCTAATTTACAATCTTGCTGGGAATACTTGGCAGCCAATTCTACTTGGCGTACACTAAGCTTCTGAGGGATCTCCTTCCCATCGGGCCCCACAGGTCCGACCTCGGCCATGTGGTTTGGGTCACAACCGTGTGCAGCGTCTTTACCATGGCCAAGGCCTCCCTGGCGCCTTGACGACATGCCGATATCTTCCATAGTCGGAGGCGCCGCCGTGATCCTTGAAGCCGCTCTGCCAGCTCCCCAATGCCTTCGGGCAAGGAGATAGATGGCCACAAGGCCTGGGCGACGCCTTTCATCACCTACCGAACTCATTTGTGCAGCTGACACAGTTTGGGAAGAAGATCACCCGAAGAACTGGGCATCTCCTCCTCAGGACGACCTGTGAGCAAACCTACACACATGTTTATGTTAATCGCCTTCCTCGCTGAACTCTTTCAAAGTTCGTTTAAGCACTTACTGAAAATGCATGAGGAAGCGTCGATTCTCCTTCGAGTCGGACAAGCTGAGCACGAACATCCTTTAGTTCCTCACCCAATTGGGTGTTGGCATCTTGGAGGTTATTTTTCTCCTGCCGCACCCTCATAAACGCTCTTGCCGGCCTTTAGCTGGCGCGAGAGGCTGTTGCTTGTCGGATCCATCCGGCGCTATCTGCAATGTTAATGTCAGATTTATGCACCGCCGCACTTCGAAACTACTTCTACTTTGAAGGGCATATATTACGGAGGAGTCTTCATGGCTTCCCGGTCATGGCGATCTTGACCTCAAGTTGGTCCTTGCACTCTTCAAGCTCACTGGGACAAGCGGGTATTCTTTTGGTAGAACCTACATTCCAAATGATCCTTAAATCAGTTATCCTAACTATTTTAAGTCTAGGAGACTCTTGGCATATATAACTGTCAAAATTCCTTACCGTATGTCTTTCACATCTTTGCTCCGTAGCTCTGGCTGAGCCATCTTGAGAAACGCAGTGCGCTCTCCTGAACTAAAGGCGTCCAACGCCTCTTGGGAAAACATCGTCACGTAGAATAGTCGTGGCGCCTATGATTCATGGCGCTCTCCACCTCCGACTTGGTGTCGGACGGTCAGTGGCATCCTCCATTGGAGGAGCATCCGGCCGCGCCTCGTGTTTGTACCCCCTTCGAACTCGGCTTTCGAGCCTGGTTGGCGGAGGTCGATTAGCAACTTCTCGGACTCGATCCGGCCAAGCGCTCTTTTCTGAAAAAACCACGGCGTCGGTGTGCCTCCCGAAACCTCTCCTTAAAACACGATGGCACATCATACCGTTCTTGAGCGTCTCGAGTCGTCCGCACTTCTTTCCGCTTTCTTGGGCGAGCTGCCTTGTTGGGCGGCTGCGGCAGGCTCGGCTTCCGTTACGAAGGCACCCCTGCGAAACACCATCAAATCGTGGTGATTAGAAGTAAAAGCACGGGTGGGTCATGGTATCCGGACTTGGTCACGGTTACAGGAGGCGGAAATAATCCGGGGTAGTCGGCCGTAATAGCAACAAAGCATTGTCGATGCTAAGTTGGTGGAACACCTCATCGATCAGCTCCACCTTTATATCCGGGCCCTCTTCGGAGGCGGATCGAGACGTTCGGATCCCGGGTTGTGAGGCGGGCTGTGTATCTTCTCCACGGCCGGCGCAGTTCTGCGTAGAAACCATGAAATGAGATATTTAGCCACGGGAACATGGATCGGACAGGCCACAAAGATATTTGCTTACCCAACCGAGGATTATTCGAGAAAACCCGTTCGATGGGACTGGCGGAGAAAATCCTCCTCTTCCCTTTGTACATGGCGGACAAGGTCTTCACCCGATTCGGTGACCGATCCGGCCCTTTGCGGCCATGGCGGGTGGCATCGTCCTCCCTGTTGAAGTCCCACATGGGGTGGCCCCTATATTGGGCGGCTGCACTCCCCTCATAATGCAGAGTTGCCATGACTCAATCATGGTCAATCCGGCATGAGCCGATAATCTTATTCGGCTCATCAAGTAAAGGGCGTCGGTCATTTTCCCTCACAGGGGCTCACGAGCGCCAACTTAGGCGCTTCTTTAGAGGCGTTGCTAAACTCTGGAAGGCCGATCGAACAGGATCCGGCAGCGGGGCGTCCTCCATGTAAAACCATTCCGAGGCGGTCCTCGGGCGCCTTCTTTGGGGTTCGGATAAGTAGCGGTCGGCGATGCGCCATAGTTCGGCTCCGCCGCTTGATATATTGACCCTTCGTGAAGCGAGGCACAAAGCAGAACAATCTCTTCCACAGTGAAATGGGCCTCAACGCCCGAAACAGCTCGCAAAGGGCCACAAAGCCCGCTATATGCGAGATGGAGGCATCGTAAGGTTGTGCAGGCTGGAGGCCGTAGAACTCGAAGCCCGGAGAAAGCGGATGGATTAAATCCGAGTCCTCTCATTAGGTAAGAGGCAAAGCATACCGCTCTCCCTTAGAGGATCGGGGCGCTCTCCACCTGCTTCCGCCCTTATAAGTGGCGAGTCAGGAGCACGCCCGGAACCATGAAGGCGGGAAGAATCCCTTGGTTTGGAGCACCACCAATTAGCTGTGTGGGGTGAGCATCTCCCCAATCTCCGGGCTGAGGGCTGGGAGCCGAGAGGAGGAGCAGCGTCGATTGTCCATGGTGGAGTGTTTTTTTGTCAAAGGCGCTCGATGAAGGCTCGCGAAGGGAGGATGGTGTGATCCGGATCTGGATCCCGTCTCTTTTATAGGCGGCTCATTTGCCACAACAAGGGGTAAATGTAAAGATACCTGACTTTTCACATTCGTTCGACCGTGGAAGATGGCCATTATTGGCGTGGAAGCGAAAGCGCGATATTCACAAGAAAGCGGACACTATTCAACACAGGATTAGGAGGAACCCGCCTTGCAATGCGAAGACAATCAACCGCGGACATATCATCATTGAAGCCTGGTTAAGAGACTCTTGAGGAGTCTGGACTAGGGGGTGTCAGGATAGCGAACTATCATCTTTATGGGACTCATGGACTATGAAGATACAAGATTGAATACTTAGTCCGTGTCCGGATAGGACTTTCCTTGGCGTGGAAGGCAAGCTTGGCGTCTGATATGTAGATTTCCTACCATTGTAACCAACTCATGTGTAACCCTAACCCTATTCGGTGTCTATATAAAGCGAAGGGTTTTAGTCCGTGGGGCGAACAACAATCATACCATAGGCTAGCTTCTAGGGTTTAGCCTCTACGATCTCATGGTAGATCTACTCTTGTACTACCCATATCATCAATATTAATCAAGCGAGGGTAGGGTATTACCTCCATCGAGAGGGCCGAACACAGGTAAAAAACATCGTGCCTTGTCTCTGTTACCATCCGCCTAGGAGCGCAGATTCGGGACCCCCTACCGAGATCCGCGGGTTTGACACCCGACAGTAGCGCCCTCGAGCTTGTGGGTGTCGGGACCCGATTCCAAGTCATATCGACCTAGCTGGTAACACCTCATATCACTTTGCGGCCTCACATGCGGTATTCCCACAGGTGTCGCCTTACCATGGCCGGGACCGTTTGCGTCTTTTGGCTCACGTATATGATAGTGTCGCTAGCATCCACATGACAAAAGAACCGGGCCGACATGGCTAGTCGTGAACCAAGCGGCACTAACCTATGGGGACAGGCATACATGAAACACTTGAGCATATCGGTCATCAGCGTATGAACTCGGGCTGTAGCTTTGGGCTATGAGGACTCCGGTATCCGGGCTGTAGAGCTAAGCAGGACTCAAGTATCACGCGTGACATTTCCCGAAGGACAGGACATAAGGCGAAATGAATCACATGCCGGCCAGTCAAGTGTCCAAGCAGTAGTCTTTGGGCTAGCGAGGACTCCGGTGAACCGGGCTGTAGCGGACTACTATCGCTCGAGAAGCACGAGACTACATTTCCCCATAAGAGGCTGCCAGGATAAACAACTAGTTTGTGGGATCCCTCATACCAAGCATTTCAATCATACCATAATATGCCCGATATGAGTAAATACAACAAGGCATCACAACAAAACTCTACAACTCAAGTACTTTATTTAAGAGGCTCAGGAGCCATACATAACTACATTCATACAGGTAGAGGTCACATGACCCAACACTCAAGTCATACAATCATACAAGCACATGCGGAAGCAACTTATGTCAGTACAGACTCTAGAGAAAAGAAAGCTTGTTGGAGCCTTTCTATCTACAATGGCCCTTCACAAGTCTTAGATCGCCACAGGTGGCTAGCTTACTAAATCGAAGTCAACATCTACATAGAATCCGTCGGAGGGTAGTATAGTCCTCTGAAAAATATTGATTAAGCAAACATGAGTACAAAAGTACTCAACAAGTCTTACAGAATCCTATCATACATGCACATTCTCAAGAAGGAGGTGGAGTTATTTGCAGACAAGCCAGCTTTGACTCTTGGCTAAGCTATCCTCGTGACACACTTTGTAAAGCATTTTGTCGTACAGGTCCACTAATCACCATCACAATACTCCACCGTGGATCCTCTCTCGTCATCCCGAGAGACCATCCACGATACTCACACTTATCTTGAGGCTTTTAGTAGTATCCATTTACTTGTCTATGGTGATATAGGTAACCCGAAGTCCTTCTCCGTGGACACGGCTATTCGAATAGATCATATTTAACCTGAGGGTATACTTCTTCACACGCTCTCACCACTTATAAATCGTTTACGACATGTACTCGACAACCTTCAGCGGAAGCCCAGCGTGGGTGTCGGCCACAGCCTACCTAAACACTCAAGTCCCTAGTCCGGGTTTATCGCCTATTCGGGTTCCATCCATGAGAGTCGGCGAGGTTTCCCATACAGCCCGAGCGATGTGCGGGGTTCGAGATATAAGCGGGCTTTTCGGTACACGCAGACCCAGTGCCTACCATAACACAACCCACCCCTAAGGTCAGCGTTGCGTGCGGCTGACATGCTACAAACACGAAACTACTTGCAACTCCGGACTATGAGCAGGGGTGGTTAAGAAGCGAGAGGGTCAATTAAGGATCCCAATGTGTGGTAGTAGCTGTTCATGGATCACAAACACAGATCTCAGTTCTTAGGATCGGCTTCAATGAAACAACCCACCATGTACTCCTACATGGCCTCTCATCGATACCTTTACCAAATCGTGTTCAACACTTTCACTCTCGAACCAACACAACCTTTCACTCCAGTTCATCATCCCGATGAGCGGACTGACACAACTCTAAGCATAGCAAGCATAGCATGGTAGGAATCACAAACATGGCTCAATCAACTCCTACACATACTAGTGGGTTTCATCTAATTCTTGTGGCAATGACAGGTCATGCAAAGGAAGTGGGTTCAACTACCGCAGCACACAACAGTTGAATCGCGTTGTCTTAATGCGATGCGAGAAGCGAAGCGAGAACATGGGTTTGTATCGGAATGATCAATGAATTGCTTGCACGATGGGCAGGGTGGAGAACTGCCCTTGGATGGGTGTCGAGGTTATCTTGAGGCAGAACCTATCATGAAAACACACGAAATAAACATACAAACAATATGCAACAATATGATGCATGCTATGACATGGCAATATGGATGTGTGTTGGCCTAATGCAAGTTGAAGGAGCAGGGGATGAACTCATTTGAATCAAAGGTTCAAATGATAGCTCATTGAGTTAGGCCTAATGGTGCAATATCTTAATCTGGTTATTCAGCATAGTTAACTTGTTTTAACATGCATGAAACCTGTACCAATGGATAGAGTGTATTTTTCTGATAATTTTCATATATAAATCTTTGCATTTGGAGTTATAGAATAAAAGTTATAAGCATTTGAAATTTGAATTATATTACGGAATTTACTATATAAAATAAATCCAGAATTTGAATTAATCTTGTCGGCATGAGGTCAGCGTGGCGTCGGGGGTCAGCAGGGTCGTCCAGGTCAAAGCTGACCGGTGGGACCGCATGTCGAGGTTAGTTTAACTAATTTAATTAATTAGAACTAATCCTAATTAGTTTAGCTGGAGGCCCCACTGTCATTGACTCGAGACGGTCAGCAGGGCCTGAGACGGGAGTCAACTCACGGCGTCTAGCCTTGGCCGAGGCCAGGCGGTGAGCAAGTGCTTTGCACCTTCCGGCCTCAAATGGGCCTTGAGAGCATCTCGTGAAGCTGAGGATGAGCAGCGGTGTTTGGTGGGGTCGATTGGGTTAAGGGTGGCGGAGTGGGCGCGGCTGACAGGTCGAGGCGGCCGGGGCTCGGGTGATGTCGGGTTTGTTGCTAGAGGGCTCGGCGGCTTGGGGAAGTGCATAGTTAGGCCCGTTGGGGCGTGGTGAGTCACGATGGACAGGGTGGCGTGGCCGTTGGGTGGCGAACCTCGTCGGCGGCGAGCTCCAGCGGATGTCGTTCGGGTGATCAACGTCGCTTCGTTGTGGTGCAAGAGGAAAGAAGCGGAAGGGCAGAGGGTAGCGAGCTCACGGTGAACCGTGGAAAGCCTCGTCGGGGTCGGCGGTCTGATCTGCGGCGATGGCGATGGGGATCTCCGGCGGCTTCAAGCTCGGTCGAGGTCGGTGTAGTGGCCTCGGGGTGCTTAAGCGAGTGGGGGGCGGCTAGCTAGGGGTAGTGGAGTCTTGGCGGAGCTGCTGGACATAGTGGGGAGGAGCATGGATGGCGGGGAACCGCAGCGTCGTCGGTGGCAGCGTCGGCGATGGCGTCGGCCAGTTGGGGAGGCGAGAGAGAGGCGAGGAGAATGGGGTGTCACAGGGGTCAGGCTGACGGCGTGGAGGCCGTCGAGGCGGCGAAGGGTGAGGCAGGCGGCGGCCAGCTGCGTGGCCCCTAGCTCGCTCGGCCGACACCAGGCTACTGCTGGCGAGCCAAACAGCTCATTGGCGTGGCTTTTGGCTGGGCTGGGCAGGTGGGCGGTCATGAGCGACAGTAAGCTTTCCCTCTTTTTTGTCTTTTCTATTTTACGCAACTTTGTTGGGGTTTTAAAATACCAAAACTATTTTAAAATTACCAAAATGCTCCTGGTCACTTGTTGGAATATTCCCAACATGAAACATTTTAGTTTGACAATTTTGAACATTTAAAATATTTTCATAATTTGAAATGCTCATTTCAAAACTTGTGGATTAATTCTAGAACCCTTAGGTGACCTAGAAAATGGTGCACCTCCTTTGACATGGGTTACGAACCCAAACAAAGAGGATGAGCATTTTGAAGGGCATTTCAGTTCATTGAAATAAATTTTAGTAAACCCTAGTTCTTTTAGGGGGGGTGTTACGGGGTTTCACCTTCCCATTTCAAATTCAAATGAAATTTAAACATGATGCACACCTAATGCATGGTCTATACGGGATGTGACAACTCACCCCCACTCAAAAGAATCTCGTCCGAGATTTAGGATCTGTTGCGAAAAAGGTGGGATACTCAAGTCGAAGGCGATCCTCCCTTTCCCAAGTTGCTTCTTGCTCGGAATGGTTTGACCATTGAACCTTTAGAAACTTGATATTCGGCGTCGAGTGAATGCGCTCGGCAGTCGAGAATCTGAGCGGATATTCTCGATAGGTGAGGTTATCTTGGAGATCAAGCGTTTACGTGGTCCACTCCACGGATAGGATCCGAAGCAACGCTGAGTTGGGAAGCGTGGAAGACATCATGGACTTTGGAAGATGCGGAGGTAGTTCAATTGGTAGGCAACTTCCCTCGTTTGGCAAGAATCGAAAGGGTCCAATGTAACGAGCCAACTTGCCTTTGATACGAATCGATGGGTTCCCTTTAAAGGTAACCGAAGGTAAGCCTTCTCGCCAATTTCATAAGTCATAGGCTTATGCTTGCGGTCATATTGGCTCTTTTGGCGAGATTGGGCTGTTTTCAATTTCTCACGAATAGCCAGCGAACTTGCTCTTACGCTTCTGGATCATATCGGGCCAAGAGTTGTCTCTCCCGGTTTCGACCAGTTAAGAGGCGTTCGACATTTCGTCCATAAGAACTTGAAGGGCTTTGCCCAAGCTGGCTTGATAACTATTGTTATAAGCGAACTTCGGCGAATGGAAGGCATTTCTCCCAATTCATGCGAAAGAGATGATGAAGCCGAAGCATATCCTCTAGGATTTGATTGACTCGTTCTACTTGACCACTTGATTGGGGATGGAAAGCGGTGCTAAAGGAGAGCGAGTTCCCATAGCGTTTGGAAACTTTCCCAAAATCGAGAGGTGAAAAGACTCCCACGGTCGAGTTAATCTCAATGGAACACCATGAAGAGACACTATTAGAGAGATGTACAAATCAGCTAGCTGGCTAGCGGTTATACTCTCACGAGCGGGTAGGAAGTGGGCTACTTTGGAAGGCGATCAACGACAACGAAGATAGCGTTATTCCCTCTCTTGGTCTGGAAACCGGTAATGAAATCCATACCGATTTTATCCCATTTCCATTCAGGAATTTCCAAAGGTTGAAGGGTACCGGCAGGCCGTTGATGCTCTGCTTTAACTTCGACGACGAGGCGTCGCGATTAGCAATGTATTGGCGATTTCTCTCTTCATCCTAGTCCACCAAAACCTCTGGCGTAGATCTTGATACATTTAGTACTACCGGGATGAATGGTGAGAGGAGAGTCATGAGCTTCTTAAGGATCAATTGCCGTAGCTGTTGTTTCTTAGGAACCACTAAGCGGTTTTCAAAGAACAACACCTCGTTCATCTATGGAGAAACATTTAGCAGCTCCTTTAGCAATGTTCTCCTTGATCAAGGATATCCCTCTATCATCTTCTGAGCAGCTATGATTCGATCCGTGAGGTCAGGTTTAGCCACCGAGGTGGAAAGGAATCCTCGAGGAACAATGTGAAGATTAAGCTTACGAAATTCCTCGTGGAGAATTGGTTGACTTTGTTGTAACATCAGATTGTTACAATAAGATTTGCGACTTAGTCGTCAGCCATGACATTAGCTTTGCACAGGGTGTAGGATATTCCTAAGTGAAATCTGTAATCAACTCGACCAACGTCTTTGCACGAGATTCAAATCCGGTTGGGTGAAGATATATTTCAGACTTTGGTGATCGGTGTAGA
The DNA here is from genome assembly GCA_021605205.1 of Aegilops longissima. Lineage (NCBI taxonomy): Eukaryota > Viridiplantae > Streptophyta > Magnoliopsida > Poales > Poaceae > Aegilops > Aegilops longissima. The sequence goes on from JAHIAM010000424.1 coordinate 74,980, forward strand.
TTTACATAGCGATTACCGGAAAATGTCGCCAGGTTTTGAGTGCATGAACCCTTCTTTGCAAGCTCTAGATGCGTGTGTGGGTAGTTATCCTCATGTGGGCCTTAGCTGCCGAGAAGCGTAGGCAATCACATAGCGATCTTGCATGAGTATGCAACCTAGTCCTTGTCGCGGCGTCGCAATAGATAATAAAGTCCTTAGAAATCTGGTGGAACAAATGCAGGAGCGGATGTCGAGCGTCTTTTCAGTTCTGGCTGATCTCGCCTTTGTGGCGTCCATTGAACTTCTTATCTTTCTTGAGGAGTTCGGTTAGAGGTTTAACAACTTTAGAAATTCTCGTGAAGCGGCGGCAATAGCTTCGCTAAACGAGAAACTCGAACTTGCTTGACCGATTCAGGTGGAGTCCAATCAAGGGCGGCTTGAACTTCGCTTCGGGATTGACAGCAATACCCTTACCGAGATTACATGTCCTAGATAGGTCATACGGTAACCAGAATTCACATTTAGAAATTTGGCATAAAGGCGGTGCTCTCGAAGTTTCATCAATACTAGCCTTAGGTGTTGGCATGTTCTTCCTCATTCTTGGAGTAGATGAGTATATCATCGAGGTATACCTGACGAATTTATCCAAATACTCCATGAAGATTGAGTTCATTAACGAGAGAGAAAGTGGCTGGAGCATTGGTTAATCCGAAGGACATGACGGTGTACTCGTATTGGCCATAACGAGTGACAAAGGCCGTTTAGGAATGTCCCGTTCTTGATTTTGATTTGATGGTAGCCCAACCTCAAATCCATCTTGGAAAAAGGCGAGGATCCGGCGAGCTGATCATACGGTCGTTGATCAGGGAAGCGGATACTTGTTCTTGATAGTGACCAAATTGACGGTCGGTAATCTACAACCATCCGATCCGTACCATCCTTCTTCTTGACGAAGGGCGGGGCAAGCCCATGGAGATGAACTAGGGCGGATGAAACCCTTTTGCAAGGACTCATCGAGTTGTTTCTTAAGTTCAACTAGTTCTAGGGGTGCCATCTTATAAGGTCTTCTAGAGATTGGGGCGGTTAGGGAATAA